>JAFIRS010002548.1:0-204600 GCA_018342105.1 Gonioctena quinquepunctata
AGTGCCAAATTGAGCCCGGAGCCCCATAGCTATATCTACTATCATTTGCTTAACAGAACAAGATTACCTTGATGATATCGTATATCTACGATTCCAAAAGCTGAGTCCCGCATCAATACATTCCTGACACATGGTTTTGCAGTTCCAACGGAGGCTGGAGAGAGGAGACTTCCTGTTTTTTATGGTATAGTTGTGAACACCAACAGTTCCAACCAGGTATAAAACCTTAAATAGTGCTTTCTCGGTCCTGAACTATTTCACAAATAACATTTTTCACATTCGATGAACTCTATATCACTTTTTATGAACAATAACAAAAAATTATACTCACAGAAAAAGTGAGGTTCTGTTTATCTATCCATGATATGCAATTTTATGATTATTCGTGAATAATTGTTTGATTCACTCTAGCATAAGTTATTTCTCGTAGGCCAGGTATTTTTAAGTCTTCCTGAATAAAGGAGATAATTGCTTTTTGATATTTGGTTTGTTTATTTCCTCACAATGATCAACTAACATAATTAAGATCATTCAATAAACTGAAGTTAGCCACCAGTGGCCAAATTCCTTTTGAACCGACTATATGAGACAAGGGCGTACCAACTGTTGTTAGCCGTGGCGAATAAAATAATAATTGTATTTAGCGTGACGAAAGAACAGTGACGTTCGCTGACAATTATTATTACAGGGTCAGAAATATCTATTTACATCATATCAAATTTGGCTCTCAAAGAATACCAAAAATCTTTAGCAATATCAATATATAAAAACAAATTATATTTATACAATTCATCAAAACATAACAATTGGCACCCAAAACGTGGGGCAAAATAAAAACAATTTCTATTTTTCAATTCATCAAAACATTACAAGTGTCGCCCAACGCGGTGCAAAAATAAATATTTGAAAGCAAAATAAATAAATAAAATAATATTTTCAACAAACAAACCACAACAATATATATATATATATATATATATATATATATATATATAGGAATAAATAGTTGCTGAACGTGTATGTCATTTCATTTATATTACAGCCCTTTTCACATTACCACTCATACAATGACGCCCACCAGAAAGATTCAGTCAGTTCAAAGACGTCTCGACGTCATCGTACCCTAGGTACTTCTTCCTCCTCCTCTGAAGAGACTCAGTTGGTGTTGGAATAACATCGACCTGCTCGAAAGGATTATCCTCGACTTAGTACCATCGTCAAAGGTTTGGATGATTTATGGCAAATAGACTTGGCCGAAATGAGACAATACGCTCGTCAAAATCGAAATTTTAACCTAATTCTCGTGGTCATTGATTGTTTTTCGAAATTCGTGTGGACTCAACAGTTGAAAACCAAAACTGGCACCGAAGTAACTAAGGCCTCTGCAGACATTTTGACACATACGAAAAGATGTCCGAAAAATTTGCATACTGATCAAGGAAAAGAACTTTACAATGGAAAATTTCAAAGTCTCATGGAAACACATCAAATCAATCATTACAACACATTCAGCGTGATGAAAGTTTCTATGGCAAAACGTGTAATAAGAACGCTGAAAGAAAGACTTTACATGTACTTTAGTTTGCTAGGCACTTACAACTGGTTGAAAATATTACCTGAAATAACCGCCTCCTACAATGATACAGTGCATGGAAAAACAAGTTTCAAACCGAACCAAATTGACAAATCCAACGAAAAGGAAGTTTTACGTAATGCATTCAGTCATGTCGAGATTGCCGGACCGTGAAAATTCAAATTAGGTGACATGGTACGCATCTCAAAATCAAAATACCTCTCCGAAAAAGGCTACACTCCCAATTGGACAACGGAATTATTCAAAATCGTCAAAGTCAAAATTATCAATCCTGCCACCTATCTGCTGGAAGATAGACTAGGCACACAGATTCAAAGAGCATTCTACGACGAGGAATTACAGAAAACTGCAAATCCGACATCTATCTCGTAGAGAGGTAATCAAGAGAAAGGAAAGAAAATGCTGGTTAAATGCTCGGACTGAATTAGACGCATAACTCTTGGATTGATAATGTCGATATCGTCTAGAATGTTCTGGAATGTGAGCTGCCAACAACAACAGGATGTTGGCGGTGGTGGGGCGATGAAAGCTATAAAAGCGGATTCGACAAGCTATCATCAGTTGAGTTCTAGTAGCAACAGTAAAAATGTGTTACGATAGTGGTTACGTCATTAGTAGAAATATATTTGATAGTGATTGTGATTCCGATGAAATCGATCAAGCTCTGATCAGCGTGATTGGCGTGATTACTATGGTAATATTGATGAATCATTAACACGATGCGAGACCAAAGCTGAAACAAAAAAAAATCTGCTACTTATGCTGTTTCCAATGGAGAACAATGAAATTCGTTGCGGCCTGAGTCCTGCTAGATATTTCGGTACCTGTGCCATCCTAAAACAAAGGTATTCCACTCAACACATATCTTTCTCATCCGACAACTGGACACCATATTTTCCGTGACGTCATCGATGGATATCCAGACGAATATGAACCTGTTATGACTTTTTGTGGCGATTTCGTCACCGTCTCTCAGTTCATTGAAAGTGACACGAAGCAGCTGAACATCATCAAAGGTGATACTGTAATGGAGCTGACTGAACAAGACATCGCAAGTATTCTTCAAACGCAAAGGGGCGTTGTGTCTGATCGCATGGCATTGTTGGATTCTTTTAACTTTTGTGCTTATTATAAAAATGTATTTGCTATGGTAAAGTCATGGCTCAGTGATAATAAAACTAATTTAACTGTGAATGAAATCATAAATGGATTTTGTCAGACATCCACCATATATAGTATGTATGCAAATGGCCTAGGATAATATCTATTTCATTATAAATCGCAATTCATCCATGATATTATGAATTGAATGATGTGAAACTCATGTTTGTTTTTTCCCCATTCAAAGGACTACTGATGGAATGATGACAAAATGAATAAAAAAATAAAAACAGTGAATTCAAAAACATAATTTATTAACATAGAAAAATCATAATACAAGTACATACAGAATAGTTTGAAAACACACATGTTTGAACATAAGTATAATAGAAAATGATGATAAATATATCATATCGCTGCATGTTTGAAACATTCAGATCATTCATTTGCTATAGTTGTTACGCCGCTGAACATATACAGGGGGTTATAATTAAAACCCTCTGTAACGCCACTGGTCTATTATGGGGAATATTTCCTATAACTAACTTCGACGCTAAGGACGCCTCGAATATAGGGATCCTATATTCGATTTACCCTTTGTTGTAAAGTTGCTCGGAAAAATCACAACTTGGATGTATAGGGAGCATCAATTATTCAAAAAAACAATAATTGAACCGAGCCTATCACTCATGAGCGGCTACAAGCGAATGACTCTATCTCACTATACGGGAGAACATGGGGTGTTTATTCAAAAGTACTACCGGAGTTTAGAAAGATTCGAAAAGTTATTCATAAAAAAAATAAGAATGCACTCATAAAATGTTAAGAATGTACATATATATTTAGTAAACGTTGACACAATAATTTCATTCGTTCTATAGACGAATAATATGAAACAATATCCATACAACGAAAACGAGTGTAGCTTATTGGCAGTTAATTTCACAGTTGGCTACAAAACCGAAATAGACTTACTAAACACAATCTTGAAATCAATTGCCACAAAACGGCTAGACATAATTCTCTTTTGAGATCTTTGTTAACTTGAAACTATGGAGATACTATTACAGACACATGCACATTATGAAGGTTTGGGTTTGCCATAAACATAAATACAGAAAACAAACATTGGACTCACCCTGTTTCACACTTATTCACTGGACTAGGTTTCTAAGCGACAATTAGTTTTGATTTTATTATTATTTCGAATAATTCCGCGTCAATTGGTTATTTTATTTCATTCGCCCGGCGCGATATGGCTATGGTTTGTCTGAGAGATCGTGAACTATCGAATTGCGGACTTCCGTTGTCTTATCTCGGTTCTGGAAGCGTTGACAAAAATAGGCAATTTTTTGGAAAAACTACTGTTCACTCGTGCTTTCACTTGGAGCGTTCAATACTTGGTTTGACTTGGTTTGCAGTGGCTTAGCCTTGATGGTTTTCTGAAGTTCACTATATTGACGATTTTACTGGTACATTTCTCATCATTATTTTGCGATACTGTGATTCGACGGACTTTTTAACCTCACTTTTGAGAGGAACATATTACCATGTAACAACTATGATATGACTAGCTTGGCTACTGTTTTAACACTGATTATTTGCTGGTTAGCGTTTCATGCTTTTATACTATCCAAACCTAGCTAGTTAATTTTTCCTAGATGAGTTACTTATGAATCCGGTGTACAAGGGTTAGTTCTAGATAATTATTTTTAAGTGCATTTAATTGTCTTCCAAGGATGAAATATGTTTTTACGAGTATATATAATATCAGTTTTCAGTCAAGCATGTGAAACCTATTGAACTTTTCTAGCTATCACGTTCTTATTTGAGAATATTATGTTGTTTTGTAGGAAAGAAAGTTTTTCTCTAATTACAGGTCATAACATAGTATCAAACGAATCGGAGAATAGTTTCCGCTTATTATCATGTGGACTTTTGCTCTGGTCGATGCTGAACACATCGTGAGCGTAGGAACGTACAGTCGGCTGGCTTACGGCCTTGCTCTTACCCTGCTTTGAACTATCAACATAAACATCGAAAGTGATTTTATTCTTCACACATTTTTTTACTCCCTTTGACTTTTTTGTTATTCCAAAATTTTCCAATTCCCAATCCAACCGTTCTTTACTGATGCCCTCTATCTCTAAATGTTTCCTCTCTTTTCCGATATCGTTATCACTTATATCTAGCTTGTAGCTGTACAATTTGGACCGTAACCCAGCAAAATGAGTTATAATTTTGCCACTTGCATCATCCTCCATCAGACCTATTACTTTTTCATCAACTTGGGATATGGTATATATATTATCTGGAGATAGTCCGATGTGTTGAATTTCTCAATATTCGCGCAATTACTTCCTAAATCGTAAATTTTAGTGAATCGTATCTGTATACATCAACTTACAATTTTCTACTCCAATCTTTGGCAGCATAAAATTGTAGTGGAAATTATACATGACAATTTTCGATAAACCCAAAATGGCCATACTATGTACAGGGGTTTATTAAACATTAGCTCTGCCTTTTTCAGCTCGATAGCCATGATATTATCATGAAAAACTGCCCGCTGATGAAATCGCGGACTTGCAATCAAATTTTTTGCTCCATATCGACCTTCATACATCCGTACCTATTCGACTATGCGATGGTTGTGGATGTTTCCCATAGTTTTAACAAAAACAGCGTTATTGACTAGTTTTCGTGATTCTTTTTCGAAAGAATTAGTATCTGCGGTCTTAAGGCGAGTATTTTACTCAATATAGGGCTGCAACCACGCCAATTGTTTGAATTTCAACACTTTGTGTATCTTCGTCAGTCTATGTCCATGTTCAAGTGCCTGTTTTAAGTTTCTGTAATGTAGCGTATACGTGTCATTTTTATGTAATGAAGTCATCAATTTTGATCATTTGGAATCGGGTGAGACGCGGTGTTCCGGAAAAAATGGAAAGTCTATATGTAAGTCATGTAGTCTCTCGGGATATTCCAAATCGACTTTGAGAATATAGCTTAGCTTTCAGGGTTGGCATCAGGTATTTTAGTCACGTCAATGTTGGTGTCAACCCAAGTGAAGTCGTCGAATGGTAGGGGTTCACACATGGCTTTCCTGTATAAGTCCGAGTAATCTCCCAATGTTTTGATCTCGAATTCTCTCCAAACGTTTTGGGAGTGAGTGTAGTCATCGTCAGAAATATTAGCGTCATACAATTTTTCATAGACATTTTTCTTTGTGGTAGTTCAGTTTCGTTCAATTTCTCTTCACTATCGATGTAATCGTAGGGAAAGATACCTTTTCGCGTCAATAATTTGAATTGTTTTTTATCTAAGCTACTGAATTCTTTTTTCAAAATTTTCAAATCATCCATTTTCTATATTGACACGAGAGTATCAAGACCTGCTCCCAAAAAACGAAAATAATCCATAAATCCAAATTTAATATCTGTGTCCTGATCGTATAAAGTGAAGGAAATGTATTTTTCCCTATTGATGGGGAGTACGCTCACATGGTCTAGTTTTGAGATATCTCTAATGATAAAATGTCTGTCGTAACCCGAAAAGTTATTAAACGTGATAGGAACTACAAACAGCTTTCTAAAATTCAAGTTACAGGGTGCTCATTGAGCAAAACCCCTAAATTGTCCTGTGAAATGACAGTGGTTACGAACGATAATGTAAAGGGTTTCTCACAAATATGACATATTGTGACACCAATAGTATTTGGAGCGACTGTAATGGGTACGATATCCTTAATTTTTTATGGATCAAGTTTTGCAATTCTATCCATTTCATCTACGAACCAGTCCCCTCAATCTGAACTTCGATGACTTCAATAGAATGACAGACTATCATCGTATGAGCATTTGAAATAAAACCCTGCACTATAGGCCTTATGACGCTGGTATTTTGATGTAATTTGTGAAATTCGCACATCGCATTTTTCCAGTTGAGACTCGAAATCCGCACAAATGATGAATGGGCATTTTTGTTTGTAAATGTGATTTCGAAATTCAACAAAGTCGTAATTTGGAAAAGTAATCTCACAATCATTGATGTTTTCGCACATTGTAGTATGATCTTTCAATTTCTCTTCAGACTGAAAATAATTTAGACATCTATCACATTTTTTTTTACCATTATGTTTATTCAATTGACTTGAAAGCAATCACGATAAGTTTTTTATCCAGCAGTAATGAAACTTAATAGTAACATCTTCATTATCAACTGGAGGAGCGTCATAATCATTGAGCTTTTGAAAATATTTGTTTTGAATGAGTTATAAATTAATGACGCTCCTGCTTTTTCGAACCAATCAAACAGGTGTCACTATATAAAACGATTTTTCATTGACCATATTCAACTCTGAAGCGTAAACATTGATCGAAATATCGTTTTGATTACTATCGTTTCGGACGTCCATCGTCTTAATGTATTTAAAAGGTTTTCACGACGTTTCGAATGCTTGTTTGTATCTGCAATCGTATTCACCTGAAGACGATTGCAGATACAAGCATTCGAAACGTTGTGGAAACCTTCTGAATACATTAAGACGATGTATGTCCGAAACGATAGTAATCAAGTTACCACATCGTCTACAACCTTCAAACAAATATAGTTTTGTTTTGCAAATTCACCAATTTTGTGCAGAGGCATAGGCGCATCTAGATCTTCTGTCTTCAGAACTGTACCATAATGTGGGTATGATGATGTGCGACTAGTATTTCCTGTGGGAGGGTACAGCGCACTGATGACAGCCCAATAAAAACACATCTGATCGGAATTTTGAATATTTAGACATGCTTGCCTTTTTGCAATTTGATCTGGCAGTTTGACAAAAGATGAACCACTTCCCACCATGAATTTATTTATGGCTACCTCTAATGAAATTATTTCACTTAAGGCCCACCCGGAATCACGTTCCTGAAATTCGCTCAATTTATTCAAAATTATATCAATGATATGGGTTTTAAACCACTCTCCAAGATCAGTTCCTAAGTCCACTATGACATTTGGAGTAAGAAAATGTTTGCGGTCAACTACCTCAACATCGTTAGCATTCTTGATGAAATCACCCAAAAATTTAAAATGAACTTTCACCATAGCCATTTCTTTCAGAATTTTTGCAATTTTTATATTGAATAGTCTAAATGCAGCACTCAAGAAATATTTTATATCTTTATGGAGTAAATTTACGATTAGTCCTGTTTGAATTCGCGAATTGAATATGGAATCCACTGATATCCTTCGAACCGTTTGCCTCAACCTATGATTCTTATTCATTTTTTTTATGAAAAATCTTAGTCGTTTGAGTTCTCCAATTTTTGTTAAAATTTTTCGTTTTTCATCTACCGACAATTAAATGTTGTTCAATGCCAGCATGCATTTTCCTATATGTGATGCAATGGATTGTAAAGAGAAGCTGACCAATGATTTTGTGTAATTATTTTTGATTTCCAAAAGTGTTTCATCAGTCTTATTCAAAGTTTTTTTGCAATTCTCCATCTTTATCCGAATAAATGTAACTCGCCAGTGAGGCAATCAAATGGTTATGTTGTTGTTGTTCTTGTTGATGTCTGCTGAGCGACTGATGTGATGAAGCTTGTTGTTGTTGTCGTGATGTAGGTTAAAGGGTTGCTATTGTCGTGATGAGGAGGTATGCTGAAGGGTTGCTGTGAGATGAGGTTTGTTCATGTCGGGGTGTACCAACTGCTGATTGTCTGGAAGAGAAAAGCCTTTTATAATTTCACTTTGGAAAACAAAACAGGGAGGGGAGGGGTAGGTTTGTTCGTAGGATGAAATAAAAAATGACCTAGCTTAATTTTATACAATCTTGAATGATATTGCTTGAGGAAGACTCGCCCGAGTCGACCAAGCCTCTGAAAATGACGGAATATTTCCCCGATGACAGTTGCTCCAGATGTGGCTGATATGTGGCAGGAATGTCGCTTGATCTGCTGATTCGATCAAGATTGTATCTCCAGATTTCCCTTTCACTGATTTGGCTGTGAAAATTTTGTAGGGCAGATTGATGGTGAGCTCACTGAGCTTGATGCACGGTAGCCTATAGTTTTGTAAAAAGGGAGACTAGACATTAAAACAATCAACTTTTAAATGAATTGTACTTGAAAAAAGAATTATCCACTTGGCTAGATATGCTATAATTTAAAAAAAAAACCGTACAAAGAATGGCAAGCAGTTTTGAAAATTATTAATGAAAAAGAAAACTTTTTGAAAAAATTTAGCCTTTAGGAATTAAAACAATCATATTTTGAAAGAATTTGAAAAAAAAACCTTATAAAGAATGGTAGATTGTATTCTTTATCTTGAAGAATGATCTTGTGTTCATAGTTGCGTGCGTAGTGATATGGAAAAGACGTCAAATTTGTTTACTTTTGTCAGGCCCATCATTCTCCACTCTGATCTATTGCACTCGCGTTTGAGTCCTTTGGTGTTGTCGAAACAAACTGCCATGTATTGAACTCCATGGGGCACATTGATATACAGCATATTATTCAGGATTGCCGAAAGCGGCAGCAGCAGCAAACTACCCTCCAGAAGAGCCATTGGAGGGTATGGAGGGTTGAATACGTCGCAATGGATATGTTGTTGGGGTATATTGCGTTTTTCCAAGTTACCCACACTTAACTTGTCGAATTGTTTTATGACGTTTTCTTTTTCTTCGTAGAATTCGATATCTTTAGATAGTTCTCGAACAGGTCTACCTAATTCTACCACTCTACGTCTATACTCTGCAGCAGACATTTCAAAAATGACGATTTCCACAACATTATTTCATTATTCCAAATACATTGAAGTGGGGGAGCGATAGACTGGAGATCTGGCGATCCCTGGTTCGAGCACACGTTTCGACATTTCTTTTTTCGATGAACCGAGCATAATATATATGCATACTTTTTATATTCCCGTTCTCCAGTAAAAGTTGTCTTGTTAGAGTACCCGTCACATCGTTGTATCTCACCCCCCTAACGGAGTTAGCTCCTAGTGCTCTTTTGGCTTTGGAAAATGCGTAATTATCATTCTTGACATCGAGACGAATCCATTGACACCAAACATTTCCTTATCGCATCAAAATCAGTGGTCGCTTCTGGTTTATGAGATTTTGGCGGATTTGCTCTGTGCTAGATGTGACGAAACCGAATTAAGCATTATTTTTCTTCTATCTCTATTTTCACAGACAGGAAGTGCTTTATGATTCGTATAGATCCGAAACGTCGACATTTATTTTTTTTATCTACTCAATGACAAGTGATACATGCAAAGCAGCCATCTTTTTTCAAAAGCCATGCTTTCTTCTCTTAGTGACAAGTGACACGGTTCATAAATTAGATTAGACACGTACAGAACGTCCATGTTTTTTTCTATATGCGTCAGTAGAGGGTCTAACCTAACATATACCCTCGTACAGTACATGCAGGTACTCTCCTTTTGATGGTTTGTAGGTTAAAAAACTATCAGACAGCATAACACATACATTCATCCAAATCGTGCTGCAGTGAATGTAAAATGTTACAAATACAAATAGCAAAAGAAGAATACGTTTATTTCTTCTAAATAAAGTAGTTCCTATATTACAGATGGCCTGGTGCATCTCTGATAGTGATCCGTGGACACAAGCACCTCCACGAATGTGCTTACATTGGAGATGACTCATCAGAAGAATTAGACGAGCTCATAGAGGCCATACGTGAAGGCACTTACGTCGATGTCAACGAAACTGATGGGAATAAAACCGAGGATGACGCTCCCGTAAATGAACCCAACTTGATGAAAAGGCATCGACCTGAAATCGAGTTTTTGAGCCCCATTCACAGAAACGGGAGTGGAAAACACCACTTGGCACTTAGCGATGATATTAGCGAACCTGATACCAGGGACCTGAAAAATATTTTGGAAGCTCTTCGCGAAAAAATAGGGGTACAGAGGAACAAGATTTCGTCGAAGAATCACGTACATCGAAACTCGACGATAGCCAAGGAGGAGACCCAAAATATGCATATAGAGGCCCCACTGGAAAATAACACATCCCAAGAAGTGCTGAGTGATATTTTGAGGCGACTGAATGGCTTGGGAGAGAAGGGATCAAAAATATTAGAAAGGGTAAACGCAGAGTTCAACAATCGAGCGACTATTTCGAAGATTGATATGAGAGGACGACATTATTCCAAACCTAGCGTTGATTTTGGGGATTACATCGATCAAGCAAGACGGAGAAAGCGTGAATTGATAATAACTACGGCGATTGGAATGAATGAACATGACGAAAAAAATGATATGGCAATGGAAGAGGTGAGTAATGTTGATATATCAGTTGCACGCTAATGTTCGCGGCTTTATTCTCGTGGATTTCGATGAGTCGCTTTACTTTAGAGTTTTTTCAATTGATGTAAAGATGAGAAGAATAATTCGTCCTGCAAAATTACGATTTTTATCGAAACTGGAACGTCTCCTCTTTGATAAGCAAATAGCAATTCATTCCATTGGGTTTGGGTAGCGCGATTTTTGTACTCGCCGCAAGACAACGAGGTCGCAAAAGAAATATTGTCATTATGGCATTATCGATATTTTTTTGGCTCCGTGTCTCGCTAGCGATTAATTTCATTCTGAGCTGACATCTTATTGGTCGAAATAATATCGCTTCATACCAGCCTCACCGTCCTGCTGCATTTTGCTGCATAAATCTCTATTATACTATATTCAATATACGAAGAGCAGATATATATTTTTCGACTAGCCCACTCGTCATTTCTGAATCAATCAAATGACTCAAAATTTCATGGAGAAAATAAATCAAATCATTTCAATAAAATAAATGTCTTTTCGCTGTTTTATACTGAAAATTTCACTCATGTGTTAAAATGTCCATAAGAGGTTTTTTTTTTTATGTTCTGGTTCCCACGAAAAGCGATATCCTGTAATGTTCAGAGAACATCGTGGAAACCAAGGGAAAGAAGGTAGGAGTTGGTGTTCTTCTTAAATTTCTGGAGGTTGTATGCCTCGGGGAACACCTCCCTAGGCAATGAGTTAGTTCCAAAGCCTCGCTGTTCGTTGGATGAACGAGTCTTTGGAAAGTGATGTTCTGCAGGTCTCCATTGTGACCACGAAGGGGTGTGATGACTGAACTTGACGGGTTAGTCTCGAAGAGACTGCCAAAGCAGGAACGATTGTTGATATTTCAGAAGAGCATCGCCCATGAAAATATCTATGTAGATTATCGCTGTAATTCGGCGCGCTAGGTGACAATTCAACTGCAGTGACGCGATTTGGAAATCGGGAGTGTATGTTTCGCGATTGCCATGGAAGTAACAGAGAGACTTACGACCATAGCAACGCGTACCCGAAGTAAACAGATACTATAATTTAGTCAGTGTTTCATATTTAACGTCTAAAATGAACCGTTTCAAGACTTTCGAAGAAGCTGAAATCGACACGCAAATCGAAAAAATGACTCCAGCGAATACAAAGAAAAACAAAAAGTTCGTCTGGAATCAGTTCATGGATTTTTGTGCAACAAGAGGGTATAAATTGGAACGAAAAACGCCAGTATGCGAAATTGCGAAAATTTTGAAGGACTGGGCTCATAACATGAAGAAAAGTAACGGTGAGGAGTACAAAGAAAGCACCGTGGAAACTATTTGGAATGTCACCGCCAAAATGATTATGGAAGAATACTTCCAGAAATATGGTATAAAAATTGACCCATTCCAAGATGTCGTGTTTAAATCTGCACGGGACGCAAAAAATGCAAAGAGAAGAGACCTACAGGCTCAAGATAGTAGAAAAGTGAGCTCAACTGCTCTGAAATTCGAGGAACTGAAAAAACTAGTAAACAGTTGTGACGAAGGAACTCCAGAGGGACTACAAAAGAGGGTGTTTTTTCGTATGAATTGGCCTGGAGAGGAGGCGAAGGATGCAGAGCAAAGCTACAAAAAACAAACAGAATTGAATACAATCCGATTTTCGGATAAACTACCCAAGGCGGATCCAAGCCATGTGCCTCATTCAAGTGGTTGGTAATGAATAGAAATAACTATAATTTTTGTCCAGTTCGATTATTTTACGCATTAAAATCGAAAAGAGAACACATAGAAAGTGACCGTTTATTTTTAACTGTCAATCCATTTTGGAGAGTAAGAATTCAATGGTTCAAAAACATACCTGTGGGGCAAAACGAGATAGCAAAGTGTACTAAGAAACAAGCTGAGCAAGGATAACAAAATAACAGGACATGTCAACTCCAAATCTATTGTGAGATATCTACAGATACCATCAGGCTATTGTTGAAAAAATGCGTGGCAATGAAAATCTACAACCATGCGCGCCAGGAGGAGGTTCAAGATCAACTTCAGTTACGGAGAAGACAAATACAAATGTTTACAATATTACTTACAATAATTACAGTATCAACTATAAAAATGAATAATATGAATCTTTTTGTATTCTTGAAATTTTCTACCGAATAAAAATTAACCAAATAATTCTGAAAAAACGTGTTTTTTTGAAAAACTGCACTCGGTTATTTTTTTCGTTGTTTCAAAAAAATGTATGCTTTGAAACAACGGACAAATTAAACTCGTGTAGTTTTTTCAGAATTATTGGTAATTTTTGAAGCACTTATGGTATTATCCCCGATGAATGCATACCTATTAGTTTCGCGATAAATGCACTAGTAAAATGTATTAGTCAACAACATGAATGCACTATATCCCGTGATTTGATAAGGGAACGAGTTCAAGTTTCTGCAGAAACTTTTTATGTCCAGAAACATACAATTATTCAATTATGGTTAATGCTTATTGCCTTTTCCTTTCACGGATTTATAGAAATAAAACGCATTCTTCCAACACTCAGTTATGAAAACATTTCGCGTTTTTTTTTGTATCAACAACCGAAATTCCAAATAATTTTCAAACGCAAGTAGATTACCGACTTCACTACCGCACTACCAAAATGACTACTTGAATTTTAAAAATACGGAAATGAATCTAATAAATATTTTTTCATCATATTTGATTTCAAATTAGGCTGAATAACATTGTTGCTGATCCCATTGATTATTGTAGTTTCGATAAATAATTACTTGATAATTTGACAGTATGCGGTAACTTTTAGAACGCACATGAAGTTAACGAGGCAACTTCGGGTATTTGGAAAAACCGATGGTATTCTCTGATTTGTTGCCGAATGGAAACAAATGTTTTCAGTAAATATCGTATGCCCCGCTAAATTCATATGGACATATCGGATGCCAAATTTAAAAACTGATTATTTTATAATTTGTTACGGAAGAAAAAAATTTGTTAACAAAAACATTTTTTATTTTTTTTAAAATTTTGCCAATTTTCAATATTGGGATATATATATATATATATATATACAAATGAATATATATATATATATATATATATATATATATATATATATATATGGGATATAAGGAAACTTGTTAACAAAGTGGAGACCCATTTTCCAGCGAATGAAACAAAATTCGACACCAAGTTCGAAGATGGGCCAAATTGGTGTTTCAAAATAACCGGCTATTGTTCATAAAAAAAGGGACTCAATCTTTCATTTCCATACCAATATCGGCAAACTATAGGTCTTTTAGTTTCCATGAGTTTTTCTAATATGTATAACAAATAAAAAATCGCTGTAAATTACCATTCATGAGAATTAATGATTTTGGTTTATCCTGTAAGCTCCTTTCATTTTAGGTTAATTTGCTCGTGTCTATCATATACTTCTTCTTCCGCCGACAAACAGAACATCATTGTATTTTAACATTTCTCGATTTCAAAGGTAAACTATATAAAAAATATTAGTTATTATCATAATTGAAACGCACTTACGTACTGTCTATATCAGATTACATAGAAATATTAGGAATCATTTAGGGAGATTTGAATCCTTTATCAATTTTTTATTGAAAAGGCTTATACAAAAATAGAATGGCTGTTTTTAACAATTTCCCATTTTTTCTGACACATGAGTCGTTAGCTTGATTGATGGCAATTTCAGAATCAATAAGAGTATATTACACTACAAGGGCAGGAAGTTAAAATTTCCTGCATTGTCCGACAAGTTGGGCTATCGGTTTTTTCACTTTACTTCTCATCACGCCTCTCGTTGACACGAAGAGATCAGTCGAGTTCGAAGTAAAGAGATAGCATACACAGTCTCACTTCTCATGGAAACACCCGTATCTTCCGTAATTATTGGAGTAGCATTCTGTAATTTCCACAATCGGTGGGTCTAAACAGGTTGACCTGAGTGACATACACTGCGCGCCAGAAGCGATGAATATACCGATTTTTGCGAAGAAGCAAGGAAGGATCAAAATTATTACGGATTCGTGATCAGGACATCAACTTAAGTACCAATCCATATTTTCGCTGAAAAATTTTCAGTTCTGAAAAATCCGAATTTGTCTCACTTCCCATGGAAACGCCCTCGTAACTTCCGTAATTATTGGAGCAGAATTCTGTAATTTTCACAATCGGTAGATATACTGGGGGTGAGTCTGAATCTCTTCTGATGTTAATTTGAGTGGCATACACTGCACGCCAGGGGCGATGGATAAAATGATTTCTGCGAAAAATAATATAAGGGGGCAAGATATACTCAAAATTCTTACGGATTCGTGATCAGGACATCATATTTGGTACCAATCCATATTTTCGCAGAAAAATTTTCATTTCTGAAAAATCCGAATTTGTCTCACTCCCATGGAAACGCCCCCGTAATTTCCGTAATTATTGGAGTAGAATTCTGACATTCCCACGATTGTAAGGTATACTGGAGATGATGCTGAATATTTTCTGGGGTTGACCTGAGTGAGAGATAAGCGGGATTTTACTGATTCGTAATTAGTGGAGTAGAGCTCTGGAATTTCCACGATATACAGGGGATGAGTCCTTATAATATCTGGAGTCAAATTTGCTGAGCTTCCAGAGGGGAGTACGAAAATATGGATTTTCGAATGGAAGTGTTGAGAAACTCAATGTACAAATATTTCTCTATAATACTGCATTATCAGGGATAATTATCACTCGATATCACGTTCTACAGTTATAAAATCGTTCTATTCATCGCCCCTAGTACGCAGTCTAAGTCACTCAGGTTAACCCCAGGAGAGATTTAGACTCATCCTCGGTATATCTAACGATCGTGGAAATTACAGAATTCCACTCCAGTCATTACGGAAGTTATGGGGGCATTTACATGGGAAATGAGACAAATTAGGATTTTTCAGAACTGAAAATTTTCAAGCGAAAATATGGACTGGTACTGGAGTTGATGTCTTGATTACGAATCCGTAAGAATTTTGAGCATATCTTGCCCCCTTACATTATTTTTCGCAGAAATTAA
Organism: Gonioctena quinquepunctata; assembly: GCA_018342105.1. Lineage (NCBI taxonomy): Eukaryota > Metazoa > Arthropoda > Insecta > Coleoptera > Chrysomelidae > Gonioctena > Gonioctena quinquepunctata. The sequence goes on from JAFIRS010002548.1 coordinate 16,079, forward strand.
TATATTCATCTCCCCTGACGCGCAGTGTATATCACTCAGATTAATCTCAGAAGAGATTGAGACTTATTTTCGGCATATCTAATGATCGTGAAAATAACAGAATTTCACTACAATAATTTCGTAAGATACGGGGGAGTTTCCATGGGAAGTGAGAAAAATTCGTATTTTTCAGAACGAAATTTTTTCAAGGAAAATATGGATTGGTACTGAAGTTGATGTCCTGATCATAAATCCGTAAGAACTTTGAGCCTATCTTGCCCCCTAATATTATTTTTCGCAAAAATCGGTATATCCATCGCTTCTGGCACGCAGTGTATGTGACTCAGGTCAATCTAATGAGATAATTCAGACTCTATATCTACCGATCGTGAAAATTACAGAATTCTACTCCAATAATTACGGAAGATACGGGGGTGTTTCCATGAGAAGTGAGACACACTGTATATTTCAAACTACATAATCTTTCATATGAGGAACTGCCCTCGAATGATATAAAATTAGTGGAATAGATATTTGTACGAAGGTCAAATAGTGAGATTGATCATAGAAGATATAAACAAACAAATCCTCACCATATCATCCAGCGCGTTTTATCGAACCAGTTGAAGATAATAATGAAGGTGACCATATACGAAAAGCAATGTCCGGTTCGGAGATTTCAAATAACCAACTTCTGGATGAATTGATGAAAGGGAACAAGGAATTGAAGACGGCAATACAAGCAGTTGAAGTTTGTAGCTTTGTTTGAAAGTTGAGGAAATTAATCATCGGCTAATTATAGCTGAAAAAGATGACGAAGAATTAAAAAAAAAATTTAAACAACTTGAAATGAGTCAGAAAAAAAATTACATAATTATCTTTGGATTGGAGAGAGAATAACATAACATAACTGCAAAAATCATCCTTCATTGGATGGAATACTTATTAAATATAGATCTTGTTGAGAACGACTTCAGCAATATATACCCATTAGGAACAACTTATTATTGTCCAAAGAAGGTTGAATTCACATCATCTTAAAAAAAAAGATTATTCTGAGAAACACCAAGAACTTGAAAGGGTCCACAATAAGTATATCTAATGATCTTACTGAACAACAGAGGGCAGAAAATATAATTCTTAGAAAACATTTATACGTCGCAAAACAAAATAAAAATAATACGTGCTTCACAAAGAATAACAAACTCCACCTGAATGATAAGATCTTTACACCGACTGAACTCGAAAGCTTGGAGGGCGGAAGTGAACCCTACCATCAGCTGAAACCAAGAAGTGATCCAGGCACGCCAGCTCCCGAGCGTCTCTCACCAAACAGAAACACCTTGGAGAAATGTTCTGAAGAATTCGTTCCTACACTTTTTTGGCCAACCCAAACCAAAACTTCAACCATTACCGATATAACTTCTAGAGAGAAGTTTGTCTTTCTGGTTTCTACTTCAAGAGGTCATGGGCCTAGATACGCAGTACGAATAGTAAAAGTAGAAACGTATAAGTTTCAACGAAAAGTATAATCTCTCGTCGCAGAAAAATTGAACTGACCAAAATACAAATTGGAATTTTAGGAGGCAAATCGAATTGGTCAGCGTGGGAATACAAAGTATACTGAGAGGTATTGTCGAAGCTATGGAAGTCATAGAAGCAACTCTCGCTGAACCAACAGCTTTGGAGGCTGGTGCTAGTGCCGGAGATGTTGCTATATACAATAAAGAGCTGAGTGACGTCAGAAAAACAAAAAGCAGTGCCACGATTATATTAACGACCAACATACGGAAGAAACTCTAAAAAAGATAATGAGGTTTTCTAAGGCTGAACTGCACCGACTTTTTGACGGCATATCTGAAGACAAAGCTTATGATCTTTGCTTGTAATTCCTCAGTTATCAGGAGGAAGCAGGTGATGATGTAGCTACTCATATGTCCAAACTGAAGAATCTTTGGAATGAGTTGCAATGGGAAATAAATAGGGAAGGTGCAATCGGGTTATCCGAGCTATTACTCAATTGTAAAATCCTGGGAACACTCTCAGAAAGTTACTTCTCCTTCAGATCCAGTTAGATGTTAATTGCTAAGAATGGTGGAACAGTCGACAACCTCACCAATCAATTGTGTGCCTACGAGAGAGCTCTCACACAACAGGCTAGAAGTAAACTTGTTAGGCAAGAATAGTTGGTAGCAAATTCCTCACAGCAGAAGAAACCCAGCAAGTTCGAAAAGTCAACTACAGATTGGATATGCAATTATTGTCACAAAAAAGGTCACAGAGTGAGAAATTATCCTAAATGGCATGCTGATGGAAGACCACCAAAACCAGACCCTTCGGAGTCAAATGCAGAAAAGACAAAGGCAAATTCCGTTCTTATTTCCATCAGCCAATGTTTTTTTGCAGATCCGATCATGACAACTGGTTTATTGATAATGGTTCCACAAGTCACATAACTCACCATTCAGACCTTTTCGAAACTTTTGAAGAGTTTACTACTTTCCATGAAGTCACAACAGCTAATGGCGATTCAATCGAGACTTTAGGGAGAGGTTTCATCATCCTGGAAATAGAAGTTGATCGAAAGAATCACGAAATAACTTGCGATGTTTGGTACGTTCCGAAAATTAGGAAGAATCTCTTCTCGGTACTATCTGCTCAAGACAAACATCCTAATAGCTAGTTCAAATCAACAGTGGACAAATGCAGATTCAAAATAGGTGAAAGGGTCATATAGAGGGCTTCAGAAGTAAAAACGATGGACTTTCTGAGCTAGCAGTCAGCAATAAGCCAAAACAAGCTGAAACAAATATAATTTCAAGTGGATCCCAACTCCAGTTATTCCATGAAAGACTAGGACATCATAATAAGAAACATGTGAAATCAGTTATCGGGCGTGATTTCGGATTGAAAGTTAATCTAGATATCGAAGTATGTGGAGGCTGCATTTATGGAAAAGCTCATTGTAAATGGTTTGGTACAAGAGAGCCCGCAGCTCAACCTGGAGATATCTTACACACTGATGTTTGTGGGCCATTCCTAACATCAATTTCAGGCTACCGTTACTATGCTCTTTTCAAAGATGACTTTTTATGCTATAGAGAAGTTTCCATAAATTTAATACAAATGCTTCAGGAAGTGAAAACAACAGGTCACGTTGCTCATATGTGACGGCGGAGAATTTGACAACCATAATGTCAAAGGAATTCTGTCCAAATATGGAATAAAGCAACGTTTCACTATATACCGTATACTCCTGAACAGAACGACTGTGTTGAGAGAGAAAACAGAACATCAGTAGAAACCGCTAGATCTCTCATGCATTCTCATGCAGAAATTCCACAAGGACTTTGGGCTGAAATGATAAAAACAGCCAAGTACATCCTGAATTTAAGCGGTTCCTCTAGGAAGTATGGACTGGGAAGAAATCAAGTATGAAACATCTCTGTATCATTGGCAGTACCTACCTGTTATGCTCACATTCCTTAGCAAAATAGAAATAAAATGGATGAAAAAGCTATCAAAGGTATTTTAAATCGGCCACTATGTACCTGATGGATATCGTATTTGGTGCAAGGAAAACAATAGTCTGATAAGATCCCGAGATGTCACTCTTGACGAGAAACCCCTTTTCACAAAAGAAATACAGTTGAGAGAAACTACGAAATGAAGTCTCATGTCCTATGAAAGTATGAATCGAAAAACAATGAACCATTTTCATAGAAGAAAGAGGAAATGAAGTCGTAGAAACCAGTGATGAAAATGATCCAGGTAATACAGGAAGTCAGCTGAGAGAATCAGGGATAAATCCGCCACAAAGGTTCAACGATTTCATAATGCCAGCTATAACAGAGGTGAATCAAGTACCTGAACCTTCTCCATTCATAGGCCAATCAATTTTTTGCTCTATTGATTCTGTGACAAAAATACTACCAGGAAACCGACTAAACCATCACATGAAAGACGGTTTGTTATGTGTTCGACTCCCATTGCTTAATTTGTTATAAACATTTAAAAGCATTTTTTTAATTTTTTATAGTTTTTGACTTGTAACTTGAAAACTAATGAAGCAATCACGATACTCTTGAAAGACGAATTGTAGAGAATTAAAATGCAAAAAATGAGCCCTAACGTGACTCGATCGGATTATTAGTAACGGAAAAAAAGTAAATTCATTACTCCACCACTTTTTAAGTTGTAGTGCATGCTTTTCACGACATAGTAGTGATTAATATGTACTTTATGTGTGAGAAACTCAGGTGCTGGCGTCGGATCATTAGTTTTGGCATAACTGCAATCTGAATTTTTTAATGCACTTTATTGCAGCTGACCTGGATGCGTCAAAGGTGGGCCGATTCCAATTTTTCGAAAATATTTCGAGAGTAGAAGTACAAAACGTATATTCTCATTTTGCGTTGATATGCTGCAAAACAGATGAAAAATACTTACAAAAATGGGCGAGTGCGTGATAGCGGCTCAGTAGTGGGGGTAGCGGGTAAGCGTATGTATAGTAATACAAGCGCGATGCACCCGTTATGAATCTGCTGCTCTACCCCCACTACTGAGCCGCTTTCATGCACTCGCCTGTTTTCGGTCATGTTTGCAAGTATTTCTCACCTATTTCGCAGCATTTTAACGCAAAATGAGAATAGTCATTTTGTAGTACTATACTTCAACTCTCAAAATCTTTCAGAAAAATTGAAATCGGACCACCTATGACACATCCAGGTCGGCTGCAATGAAGTGCAGTAAAAAAATCAAATTTCAATTATGCCAAAACCAATAATACAACAGTGCCTGAGTTTTCCATACATGAAGTACATATTAATCGCTACTATCTCGTGGAGAGCCTGCTTCAAACCTTGAAAAATAGCGGTGTTATGAATTTGATTTTTTTTTCCGGTTTTTTCGGCTTTTCTCCGTTACTAATAATCCGATCGAGTCGTGCTGAGGCCCATTTTCTTTGAATTTTGATTTTCTTCGATTCGTCTATTAAGAGTATCAGGATTGTCAGAAATGATTAAAAAAAAACTTTCAAATGTTTATAAAAAATTAAGCAATGACAGTTAGGAGTAGGAAACATAACAGGATATAACTACGGACCGTCTTCCGATGATGGATGACACAGTCGGTTACCTGGTAGTATTTTTGTCACAAAAAAATAATCTCTATTGATTGGTCACAGAAGCAATGAATTCGGTAGAAAAAGTTGAATGGAAGAAGGCTATGAACAGTGAAGTTGAATCTCTGAAAGAAAACGGTACATGGACTCTCGAAAAACTCCCGGATGGAATAGAAGCCCTTCCATGTAGCTGGATTTTTGAGGTGAAAGCGAACCCAGATGGCACCATCGACAGATATAAAGCTCGTCTTGTGAACAAAGGGTTTTCGCAAAAGGAAGGAATCGACTACGATCAGACGTTCAGTCCAGTAGCAGGAGCAGAAACTATGCGAGTACTCTTGAGAGTTGCATCATGTGAAAGATTGACACTCATCCTACTGCTTTCCTTTATGGAAAACTGGAAGAAATGATTTTCATGCACCAACCAGAAAAGGCTATCGAATTGAAACCAACAGAGCATGCCGACTGCAGAGGAGTCTCTATGGTCCCAAGCAGGCACCTCACTGCTGGAATAAACGATTTTTCCTAAAAACACTTTTTTTTTAGAAAAGTCAAGCTGACCCGTGTCTTTTCATAAAAATAACCAGTTCAAGTGAAGTTTTGATAGCTCTTTATGTGGATGATGGATTAGTGGCTACCACAGATCCAAGAGAAGCTGCTGAAGTTTTTGAAAAGCTCAAAAGTGAATTCAAGTTAACTTCAAAGGATGCAACTTTCTTTCTTCAATGGAAATTGATCAGAAATCATATACCACGAAAATCTTGCAGCGATTTGGTATGGAAAGATTCCGGCCAGTATTCACTTCTATAACAAAAGATGATTCTCAGATGGGGAATGTTGAAAATGAATAATATTCCAATTTTCCATATAGACAAGCTGTAGGATCGCTAATGTATTTGATGATTGCCACTAGAACCGATATAGCCTATGCGATTGAAGTTGTTTTCCGCAGTTTGGAACACCCGACAAAAGAGGATTTTGTACGAGTCAAACGCATTTTTCGATATATCCAGGGGACTGCAGACTATGGAATATATTACCAAGCTGATCATAAGCCTGGATTACTGGAAAGTTACAGTGATGCAGACCATGGAGGAGATATTTCTGGAAGATCTACTTCGGGTGTTATTTGTTTGTATACAGGAGGTGCAGTGACATGGTCAAAAACAGAAGCTGGAATTGTTGCTACTAGTAAAGCTGCACGTGAAATTATTTGGTTGAAACGAAATAAAAAAAAAAAAATGCTGAATTTCAAATTGACAACGAAGCAGCCATAAAACTAGCTCAGAATCCTGAATATCATCGCCGAACCAAACATATACATTTTTTTGGGAGAGTACTTGTCACCGAAGTTGAAATTGATGTCAAAAAGGAACCGACTGTGTTTCAGCTTGCTGATGTTATTACAAAACTGATGCCTAACCCCGATTCCTGGAATTCTGTCAAGAATCCCTTATTTTAGAAAAACTTTTTAATGAGGGGAAAGTGTTGAAATATTTATTATTTATTATCAAGTTTTTCATGTAATGTAACTGTTTGTTTGAAAAAAATATATTGTCAGATATATAAACGATTTGTCATTTAATTGCTTTTTTCAAGAGAAGTTTGTTTTTCTGGTTTCTACTTCAAGAGAATATCTAGAACACTGCGAACATAAAAACATGAATATCATATACTAATGGGTGATATTAATATCAATATAATGAAAAACGAGGACACAACAAATAACTATTTGAATGTCCTAAATACTCATGGATTCATATCAGATATTAACTCGGTAACAAGGTCCTTCTCCGGCACTTGTATTGATCACTTCTTCGTAAAAGATGTATCAAATCACTTTGAATATATTCCGTTCATCTTTGAAACCGATACTACTGATCATTTCTCAATTTTACTACAAATCGTCCCGCCTGAAAAAAAAAAAAAAAACGGAATCATCAAAACAATTCGTTGATAATGAAAAACTTAAACATAATATAGGTAAAGAAAATTGGCTGGATTTATACTCATCAGATAATATTGAAGTTGTCACTGAAATATTCATTCGAAAAGTGACTAACATTGTAGAACAGAGTACAAATACTGTGAACCTTGGGAGATGAGATATAAAGAGGAACCCATGGATAACTGATGGTATACTCAAATCAATTCAGGAAAAAAGCGATTTATATAAAATAATGAAGGCTAACCCAACGGAAATGAACCAAACAATATATGAACATTATAAAAATGAATTAAAAAAGTAATGACAGAATCGAAAATTGATTATTACAGAAATAGAAAATGGTAGAGGAGAATCATCGAAAATCTGGAAAATGATAAATGATATCATAAAAAAAAAAAAAAAAAATAATGATATGAAAATTCATGACTTCAAACAGATTACCAATTAATTCTTCAGATATTTCAGCAAAGTTGGTGAAAATCTGGCGGATGAAAAACAAAAAAAGCCTAGTTTTAAAAATCAGAATGATAAATTCATTTTTCCTAGAAGAAACAAGCTATTCTAAACTTGAAAAACAGAAAATCACCTGTAATTGACACACTTCGAGCAGAAACTATTAAAGTGATTTCCAGAGGCAAAACACTTCGTGGTGTATATATAGACTCAAACACAAGAGACCATACTTACAAATAGCTCAGATGCGCATGCTATACTATGCCCTATTTGAAACCCACCTCTCATACGGTATAGTTGCCTGGGGAGCAGCTAGCGCTTGTTCAATAAAAAATTTCGAACAAATTTAAAAATCACTATTGAAAATGATCTATTCGAAAAAAGGGACCCACCCCATAGACACATTATATAAAGAAACATCCATACATTATTTTCACACTTCCACTTCTAGTATTTTACTGTACAATCTATCAACTTTAATTCTAGTATTTTCTAACATGTATAACCAAATAACATTGATTCTAATATTCCAACCTATTTAGTTTAACCTATTAATTCTAATATTTTAACCTATTTAATTCTAGTATTGTATTACATGTATAACTCATCTCACGTCCTGGATTATTTCCATGTGAGAGTTTTATATTTCACTATTATCATTATTTTGTAAACTTATTCATCTTCATAACTATATATCATAACTATATACATATGACATATACATATACATATAACATATATATATATATATATATATATATATATATATATAATCCATCCCACGCACAGGTTTGTCCTTCTGAGGGGATCCCATATTTATTGGTCACAGTGAGTTTTGTAGAATAAATATTATTATTATTAGTTTATGTTGGTAAAAGGAAGGATAAATTGTGTGTGATCTTGGCTTGACAATGACCCAATTATGAACTCGAAAGTGCTATTTTTGAGAGCGCCGCCTTTTTAATTTGGATTCGTTTTCAGAAGGTTGAAATATGTAAATTTAACCCTACAGCTATCCTCAGGGAGCACGAGTGGCCCTATTAGACATTTATCCAATTATATGACACTTATCTACAACGTAATAACGAAAATATAAACAATAAGGAAACAGAAAATGTTACATTAAAAATGTAAAATGTCTTATTCCTCAAGACAGCTGACTACAAACACCTATACAATAGGTATATGTTGTTCACATATCCATAAAAAAACAACTACTTTCCTGGCTATTGCCTCGACGGACGTTGAATGACATCCGATGGAAAAACGTGCAAAGACCTACAGGTACTTCGCAAATGTTTGTTGCGAAATGGATCAATATTAACCACTTCACTCAGGCTGACCACCTTTAGACAGGTTTCAGGGTATTTGCCCCTCATTTGCTGGCTATCAAAAATGTTACAGATTTCTGCCTCTTATTGCAGATATTTCTATCCTGGGATTCAGGATAACATTCAAAGTTGGTGATGTTTTAGTTGCATTAGTTGAGTTGAGACGGCGTTAGCTCCATTCTACTAATCATCGTCCGTCGATGCATTAGCCAAGGAAGTAGTTGTTTTTTTATGGATATACGACCAACATACACCTATTGTATAGGTTTTTGTTGTCAGCTGTCATGAGGAATAAGACATTTTTAATGAAATTATGGCTGTCTATCAAGAATGTTACAGATTTTTTTCTCTTATTGCAGATAATATTACGTTGCTTTATCATATTTTAATCATTCGCCGCTATTTGGGTACGGTCCCAATATTTAATCTTGAGAATAAACTGTAAGTCATACTTTGAATATTTGAGGTTTCACCTCTATAAAAATGAACTTTCATAAAATCCCGTCTAGACCTCTTCTATTTCTGAAAATAAAATAACGAGGCAATCAACGTGTCAGTTAGTGGAATTTTAATATTATATATTGAGATGGATGAGCCTACACTCCTATTTTTCAGTATTTTATAATTTTGGATTGGCTGATGAAAATATGTAATTGTCACTAAATGAAGTGAAGAATATTTTAATCGGCTCCACGGGGATGGAATGGTATAATGATTCTGTTATAAAAAAATTATTCAGTTAATTCACTAAGCCACTTCGGCTTTTGATGAAGAATTAAACTTCAAAATAAACTTTTTATATAGAAATGAATGTAACTATTATTGATTTATTGACATTTCTTGGTATATCTACAAAATAATGAATGAATCGATTTGAATAAATTACTTATCCTTCGACAGAACTCCTTTTACAAGAAAAATACTACAAGAAATCTCGCTTAACCTGAACAATTTGATCTTTCCAAGTCCTGGAACGCATACAGTTCCCGAAACGTCAATAATATCCTTTGATTTAACGATTTTTTTCTAGGGTGATTGACCCAATCTCGTAAATTTTAGGAGTTATATTTTTATGGTTAAAAACTCCTGGCGAATACTGCTTGCTATAAGAACTAATAATTTGTCAAAACGAAATTCACGGATTATTTTTCAAAGGGCCTATCTCCAGATGGAATAGCAGATCATCGGGGAACAATCAACGAAACAACTTTGAACGATATGAGTAACAGCGAATTCTGGTCATCGTTTTCGAGTTCGGAAGAAGCATTGTTGAACTGTGCAGGTTTGATCCTGAATTTACCACTAATGCCACATCACAGATGTATGCGTGGTCTCAGTGAGAAGGAAAGCTATCAGGATAATACAATAATATACAGGTAAGTCGAAATAACATATTAGTGGCTGTGGATGAAGTTTAAATTATACGTGAGAATATATTTGGAGCTAACTATATGAATAAAAACATCGTATATAGGTAAACATACTAAAAAATTACAGTGAAAAAACTACTACTTGAGTTGAATATGTACAAAATCGAGAGTATGAATTCTTTTTTGAGAAGAGTTTGAAGACCATACGACATTGAGGAATGTAGCACAGACTCAAGTCTTTTTATTTATTCATTATTGGATCATGGAAAGAGAAAAGGAAATGAATGAGTTTGTTCTAATTGGATCGATAACCCGCAATTAACATAAGTTACAAGGACAGAATGAATTGAAAATTGTTGCAAATCGCTAAAATTTCAGTATAATAGATTTTTTGATATTGCTGGAAAGTCAGTTTTGCCAAGAAACTGTTTATTGTGTATTTTTTGGATTGATGACATTTTACAAAACCAACTCTTGAAACATAACCTTTTACAAACTGAAAATAAGAACAAATAATCAAGGAAAACTCTTACAAGTATTCTTATACCAGTCCTCGAACCCTAATTAAAAGAAATTAATTTCACCAAAGTAATGTGGAAACGTGACACTGTTAGAAATAAGTCATATGGTCCTCTGTTTCCAAGCGATAAGAAATATGTTATTCTATTATCTGATTAATTTTGTAAACCAAGTCACCGGAATATTGCAGGTATATAATACTGACTAATTGAAATTCGAGTAACAAAGCCGCTATTTGATATTATACGAAAAGTAAACATTCGCATGAATCTTAGTGATTAAGATATCTTCAAAGATGCCGAAACACACACACACTCATTTATATATATATTTATATATATATATATATATATATATTTATCTATATTTTTTTTTTCTTCTCGTATTATAGAACCATATATATTATATTTCTGTAATTTTTTTTGGGTTTTGGTTCACTTATAGGAATAAAACGTGGATGCAAATTTGGTACTATTTCATATTGCAATTAATTTTTTTATATAGAAAATATAACGTTTCGCTTAAGTACTTAAGCTTCATCAGATACTGTATCTAAAAAGGGTGAGAGGTGTTAGATCGTTTTTCTTGTGAAAAAAGATTATGTGCTATTACCTGTCAGCACAAATTCGGTTGGGTTAGGTTCGATGTTTTTGGACCCACAAGGATTTTAGTGTAGTGGGTTTCTTTCTTTGGTTTATGGTTTAACAATACTATTCAAGAATGAATAAACCAAAGAAAGAAACCCACTACACTAAAATCCTTGTGGTCCAAACATCGAACTAACCAACTGAATTGCTGACAAGTAATACATATAATCGTTTTTCACAAGAAAACGATCTTACACCTCTCACCCTTTTTAGATACAATATCTGATGAAGCTTAAGTACTTAAGCGAAACGTTATATTTTCTATATAAAAAAATAAATTGCAATATGGAGTAGTACCAAATTTGCATCCACGTTTTATTGCTATAAGTGAACCAAAACCCAAAAAAAAATACAGAAATATATATATATATATATATATATATATATTTATATATTTATATATTCATATATTTATATATATATATATATGTATATTATATATATATATATATATATATATATATATATGTATATATATATATTGTTGTTATGAAATGTTGTTGAATAATTAAACTTATAATTATCATTATTATTATTAGTTATTTTTATTATCATCGTTGATGCTATCCTATTTTACAATTTTCTTCACCTTTATCACTACTATCGAACCTTATACTATGCTCTGGTGGATACGTATGTATAAAGAGGGCATTCCTGAAGTAGTTCTGATATCAAAATTATATATCCAATGATATATCTAACAAAAATCCACGATTAAAACATATCAAAATTGAAATTTATAGCAAACATTGAATTAAAGTAAGATCAACGTATAGATGATTTATGAACATCCTGTATGACAATTCACATCAACAGATGTTTAACCTGGGCTACTTGAAGACGTACCTCTATTGGTTCGTCGAAGAATGTGGTATCAATATGACGGAGCACCGGCCCATTTCCAACGAATTGTTCGTCAATTACTTGATCAAACATTCCATGATCGGTGGATAGGTAGACTTGGTCCCATTCATTGGCCTGCATTATCTTTTAACTTTTTTTGTGGGGATACCTTGAATCCCTAGTGTATGAAACAACTGTAGAATCTGTGGAAGATCTACCGGCAAGGATGTTAGCAGCATGTACGTTGATACAGGATACACCAGGAATATTCCAAAGCGTGCGACAGTCGATGATACGTAGATGCCAATTGTGTATTGAACACAATGGTGATCCATTTGAACATTTGCTTTGATGCCTTGTTTGTTTCTATGTAGGGTACCCACCAAACTGTTTCTATCATTTAAGTAGATATTAATATACAATAATTGTTTTTCTTCATCAAAAACATGTTGATTGGATAATATTTTCCTAGATAATTCAATCAGAAATGGCTTTGATGATGATACTCCAACATAAACTTCAACAAATTGAGAGTAGGTACTTATCTTCAGTTTTTCTCAAAAATTATTTCAGACCTTAACTCTTATCTAAGTGGAGTATTATCGATTTGAGGTTGGGTTTGTTTGTCAGTTGATCTGTCAAAACAATCATATGCAAGAAAGTATGGTAACATACGTCTATGGCGAGCAAAAGATAGTTTGGCTGATAAAGTGCTCCTGAATATTCCACAAATATACTTAAAACTACATCGAAAAAAATTGTGAAAAGTGTCACAGTGGCTGAATATATAACTACCCTTCCTTCCAGAATAATACCAATACGTCAAACATGGTCATAACACGGGAAATGAGAGATGAAATAGAATTGGCAGTGAGTAAAGCGGTAAGCGAATCCATAAAAAGAGAGATAAACGTGAAAGAAATCATATCCAAAGTCACACAGGCCATTACAAAAACTATAAACGATAGTCTTTCGAATTTAGAGAAAGCAGTGGCGGAGCTGAAAAATAAAACCGAAGCTGAGAATAAGAAATTACAAAAAAAAGTTGATAAACTTGACCAAGAAATGAAAGAAGCAATAAAGAAAACAGATATTTATGAAGAGAAATTAGATTACATGGGTCAAAACACCAGGCTATCTAATTTAAGAGTTTTCAACTTAAACGAAAGCCAAGAAGACCCCAGGAATGTAATTAAAAACCTGTTTCAATCTAAAATGGCCATCACCCTCAGAGATGAACATATCAAGTTATGCTATCGAATTGGAAAAAAAACGATAAAAACCAAGAGGCATCTTCATAAAACTACGTTCTCTTGATTTGAAACAAAATGTTTACTCGAAGAAAAGACTCCTGAAAGGAACGGGTGTCGTAATAAGAGAGGACCTGACGAAAACTAGAGTCCAGTTGCTAAACGATTCCATTGAGAAAATTGGTATGAAGAACGTATGGACTGAAAATGGGAAAATCTACATAAATCACAGAAACAAAGTGACCAGCATTGGAAACAAAATAGAACTTTCCAAAGTTTCCATATAAAATAAATTTCAACAAAATCTTTTTCTCATTAATATATCGTAATATTTGTCCAACTGAAGAGTAATGGGCAAAATATAAACTTTTTTTCGATTATTTTATTATTTGATTTCAGGATGCACAAAAAACCAGTCTCTGATATATTTAAGCACATGATTGAATACTTAGAAATCTTAGATAACTGTTCTAAAGTTGACACCAAAATTTTGATTGTTTTTCAAGACTATATTCAGGTAAGTGCAGGGAAAAGCAAAAATGGCATAGGGATGGCGCATTTTAATATTAGAGGTCTTCGTAAACATTTTGATGAATATTGGCCTATATAGAAACGGCGAAAACATTTCTAGACGTGATTGTTCTATCGGAAACGAGAAAAATTGAAAATCTAGATGAATTCACAGTTCCGAATTACAAATTTATTATAATGATCATTTTACAATTTTGCATGAACAATAAATACGTTAAAAAAAATTACGTAAACTACCGAGTAATAAAATAAGGATAATAAATTCCTTAGAATAGAGTTTTTCTGGAAACTTTTTCCCAAATATAAAAAAGTAGGTCAACCGCAATATACCGCTCACCAGCAACAATAAAAATGAGTATATAGAAAATTTAGAAGTCTACCTAAATAATCTGGAAAAAGAAGGACTAGAAATATACATAGGAGATATAAACATTGATAAAGGAAAAAAAGATTGTTGTGATACAAATAGCTACTTAAATCAATTAAATGCAAACGGCTTCATATCCTATATAAATAAATCCACGAGGGTCACAAAAGATTCCACGTCCATAATTGATCATATATTTATAAGAACAACCCCTGAAATACATAAAATTATTGAAATTGAACCAATTATATTCCAAACAGACATACCGCTCATTATACCCCATTTATTTACATTTCTGCACTCCCTTGCACTGACACTACAAACACAGATGAACATCAACAAAGTCATCACCTAAATCTGCAAAATTTAGATAACTTATTGAGTATCGAGAACTGGGAGAATACTTTAAATAAAAACAATCCACAACAAGCTTACAACTGTTTCATTGACAAACTAAATACTCACATAAATAATGCAACTAAATTTGCAAAAATACCGATACATAAAATAAAGAAAATCAAACCATGGATCACCTATGGAATAATTACATCAATCAAACAAAGAGATCAACTTAAACATCTATTAATTAAAAAATACTCACAAGACCTAGAGGTCGAATATAAAAACTACAGAAATGAACTTAATCAATTAATTAGAAAAACAAAAAATGAGTACTATCAGAATAAAATTGAAGAGGCAAATAGGGACTACAAAAACTCTGGAATGTAATAAATGACGCATCTGGAAAGAACAAAAAAAATAAACGCATTGAAAATACAATAATTGTTGATGATCAAAATATGTCATAAAAGAAAATAAGACTAAAGCAAACAAATTTAATAAATTTTTCACAGAACTCGGATACAAAATGTCAAACAAAATAGCTCACACGACTTTACCACCAAATTTTTTAAAATCAGAAAAAAATAACTCATCAATATACTTAAAACCAATAACAAAAAATGAAATAGTTATCATAATATCAAAATTAAAAAATAACAGCTCTCCTGGAAACGATAAAATTACAGCCAGAACCATTAAACATATACACAACCATATTAAAACACCCCTAGAATATATAATCAACCTCTGCTTCGAAACATCCATAATACCACTACAATGGAAAGAATCTGTCGTAACCCCTATCTTTAAAACAGGAGACTCCACTCTCATGAATAACTATAGATCCATTTCTGTCATCAATAATTTTGCCAAAATATTTGAACATGCTTTGAAAAACAGACTGCTTAATTTTTTTAACATACACAAAATTATAACAGACAGACAGTATGGTTTCATTAAACAATCTAGTACTGAAAACGCCATAGCTGATTTCCTCGAAAAAAGAGTGCGAGCTTTAGATGAATCATCAAAATGTCTGCCTATTTTCCTTGACCTTGCAAAGGCCTTTGACACGGTCTCACATAATATCCTTATAAAAAAATTAGAAAACTACGGAATTCGAGGTATCGCATTGGACCTGATGTTGAACTATTTGGAATATAGATCACAAAAAGTAAAGATTGGAAGCGAAGTGAGCTCAAGGGACTATCCTGGGGCCACTTCTTTTCTTGGTTTATATGAATAATGTAGTTCAAATACGAGATTTATCATCCAACATTATATGCTATGCAGATGACACAGTCTTGATACTCACAGGTACAAGCTGGGAAGAAATAAAGTCAACCGCAGAAGCAGATCTAAGAAAATTACAAATTTGGCTGGACCATAACCTACTCACCCTTAACGTCATCAAAACTAAATTCATACCTTTTACACCTACAGTCAATACGCAACCCCCTATATATTATTTCATAAACCTTCACAAATCAAGTTGCACTGATACTAATATATGTACCTGCCAAGAAATAGATCAAGTATCATCTATAAAATACCTAGGAGTGACTCTGGATCAGCACATTCGCTGGACCGAGCACTTCTTGAATGTCAATAAACGACTGAGAGCATTACTGCACAGATTTTACACATTAAGAGATATCCTATCACGCAAAAACCTACTAATGCTTTATACTTCCCTAGTAGAATCCATTCTAAGATACAGTATTATAATATGGGGAGGAGCTTTTGTGAACAATTTACGTCCTCTACATATCATACAAAATTCCATCATAAAAATCATATTCAGGAAAAAGAAACAGTATTCCACTAAATTACTATATGAAGAAACAAAAATCCTTCCAATCAGCCTTTTATATGCTCATCAATGTATAATTCGAGTATACACAACTGAAAACTCACTTCAAAGCAGATCTGTCCAACCGACTAGACAAACTAGAAATGAAGAATTAGCAATACATACTTTTTAAAAAGCTATAACCCAGAGAACGTTTCTATTTTTCGGTCCAAAATTTTACAATTCAATATCGGTACATTTAAAAAAAATTGACAAACTAAGTAAGTTCAAAACTGAAATAAAAAACTATACCAATCGTCGAATATTATCAAAATTTTGGTTGAAATTAATGTGCACATATAAAATACACATGTGTGTGAAGTAATGTTTTACACTAATGACAGTTACCTTTTCTACTTTTCTCTTGTAAATTTTTGAGCAAATCTAACCCCATATTTGTAAAAAAAAAATTTTTGTACATGCAATACTTTGAATAAACTTTGAATATCAGTGAATCCGCGACATCGATTCGATCAAATAATATGATGAATCGAATCATTGTGACTCACCCGTACTGTTTCCAATTCTCTCAACATTGAAAAATGTTCAGGAGGTTGACACATATTCCGATATATTGTAAAAAATTAGAATTATGCGATTATTGCACATAGGAAATTATGTCTCTACTAAGGACATATCTTCAGTTTTTCTCAATTATCTCAGAAACCTCCACTTTTAGGCACATGGTATGATGACTTTTAGGTTGAGTATCGATGAGCCGAACTGATATCAAACGCTCATTTGTCCCAAGTTAATATGGAGGAACATATTACCACATACCATCGTAACTACGCCACTGGTTTACGAAAATAAAAAATTATAACTTCAAATCAGCACGTTGATAAACCTTGATTAATGTACCAAGCTTCAAATTTTTTCCTTCAGGAATTTTTGAGAAAACAAATTAAATCTTAATTTTTTTCGTTCTTTCGACACCCTGTATCTCAGAAGTAATGCATTTTAGGAAATAGCTTGATAGTAACTTTTCACTTCGAAATGAGGTGAGGAATTTGTAATCGGAGTTTGTCGGTCTTATTCTGACTCACCCTGTATATATACTGGGTACAATGGGACTAGGGCCATGCCTATATCTCCTTCACTTATCAACCGATTTGAATAACATTTCGTATGTGACATAATGTGAAATATGTGACATAATTTCGGATTGGCAGACATATGAAAACAAAATGGCCGACTTCGGGTTTCGCTAGAAAAGGCATCAACTTCGATTTTTCAAATGGAACACCCCTGTATGTTTGATGTTTTTCGGATTCTACGGCTCAAATTACATAGGATAGTGTTGCCAAATTTTCATTTTATAATTGAAAAAAAAATCTCAATTATTTTTTTTTAGCCGAGTAGGCCTTGATCAGGTTAAAATCTATACTAATTTACATCAGTAACTCATAGTAATAGTCATTTCATCGATAAGATCAATAGCAAATCCTACAGGAACTAAAATTTTCTGAATTCATTTTCAACGAAAAAATCTTTTTTTTCAAATGGTACCTACCGAGGGCCATCTTGCCATTTGATAGAGAATTTAATTACCAGTTCAACGATATACATTATGTACCACTTTATTTTTGTTCAAAACTAAAAACGATCAATTTTCGAATTTGTACAATATTTTATACGATGCCTACAAATTCCAATGAGTTATCGGTTTAGGTTTGATGAAATGAAAGGTAGCCGTGGAATCATGGAAAACAGTAGGTGATTAATGTCATGTCAAAAGTAAAATACCTATTTTACCTGTCATCTCGATTCGTTTGTCAAAAGTTTTTTTGAAATAGAAAATAATAATCGTTATACGGAGAATGTCAGAAGAACGCTTCAATGCTAGTATGCTATACGCTGTTCGTTATCCGTTAAGACGGCACCCCTCGAAGACCTATTTCAGGAAATTGGAAATGATGCTAGGGATAGAACCAGCTGATCAAAACCACATCCACTTCATCGTCAGTGAAGAAGCGGAAACTAATGTTTTAGCATATGTTCATTTTCTCCATCTGCCTCAGTGCGAAAATTGGAAATTGAATTTGGGATCAGCAGGGAAAGTGCCAGAAAAGTATTGAAAAAACATAAATATCGCTCCTATAAATACAGCTTACATCAGCATCTATATGAAAATGATTTGAATAATGGTTTTGTCTCGAAAATACTGTTTACAGATGAGTCTAGGTTTACGAATAATGGTATGTTCAGTAGGAATAATACAAGGTATTGGGCTCAAGAAAATCCTAGGTTGCTGAGAAAAGGTAATTTCCAAGAAAGATTTGAATTCAACGTCTGGGTAGAAATCCTAGGGACCAATTATTTTCGATGGGCCTTCGACGGGCCAAAGATATCTATAATTCTTAGAGAACGATATTGAAAATAATATCAACGATTTACCTGAGAACATCAGGGAAAATGTGTTTTTTCAGAAAGATGGTGCAGGACCACATAATGCTAATATTGGTCGGCAATATCTTAGTGATACCCATGTACAGAGATGGATTGGAACAAATGGCCCAATCAGATGGCCAGCCAGATCGCCCGATTTAACCCCTATTGATTTTTATTTATGGGGTCACATAAAATCCGAAGTATACTCGAAGAGACCAACTTCTTTGGAGGACTTGAGAGATAGAGTTGAGCGCGCATTTCAGGAAATTCCTGCTCACGAACTGATACATGTGATGAGGTGTACAATAAATAGAACTAGTCTATGTGTTAGGCAAAACGGGCAACACTTCGAACATATCATTGGTCATTATTAAATAAAATGACTTTTCGGTGGCTGTGAAACTCTTCTATTGAAAACAGGATAATGGTATTGTGAGTAATAATTTGGACGTTGAATGTTTCACTGTTTGATTATATTAAAGTTATCTTTTCTGTAATGGGTTTATGATCGTTACATATTGTCAAGTCGATTATTTTTGGTAATTCATTGTTACCATTCTGAAGTAAAGTTTGAAATAATGGATATATGTCATGTTACCTACCAATTTTTGCAGATTCATTTCATTTTGTGGGATGGCTCTCTACGTTTTGAACAAAAAGAAAGTGGTACATAATGTATATCGCTGAATTGGTAATCAAATTCTCTATCGAATGGCAAGATGTCCATCGGTAGGTATCATTTGAAAAAAGCGATTTTTCGTTAAAAATGCGTTCAGGAAATTTCAATTCCTGCTGAACGAGTATTGATCTTATCGATGAAATGATGATGATCAAGGACTCCTGGGCCAAAAAAAATTAAATTGAGAAATATTTTTTTTTAAATTGTGAAAGAAACATTTGGCAACACTGCCGTATGTAATTTGAGCCGCAGAATCCAAAAAACATAAGACATTCCGGGTGTTTCTTTGAAAAATTGAAGTTGGTGGCTATCCTGGCGAAACCGGTAGTCGGCCATCTTGTTTTCATATGTCTTCTGATTCGAAATTGTGTCTGCTATCTATGTACAAAATTTCATCCAAATCGGTTGACAAGTGAAGGAGATATAGGCATGGCCCGAGTCCCATTGTCACCCGGTATAGCTAAAAGGGAGGAATATCGAGGGGCCCGTTAAAAACACAATGGAAGGAATTGAATGGACATAGCCCTCAAAGAAAAGTGTTAACCGAAGACACGTGTTTCGGGCTTTCGGCCCTCATCAGTACGGTGAAGAAGTGCAAGGATGAACAACACTTGGTAGAAAACGACAAATCAACGGAGTCAACAATAGAAACCAACCGCACATTTGTGGTTTCTATTGGTTAGTTAACCAATAGAAACCGATAAAGGCAGAACAATGCTGGTATTGAAACGAGAAATATTATCAAATGAATATGGAATAGAAAGATTTTTCTGAAAATTGAAAATCTACGATAAAATTTAAATTATTTTTTGTGAATATATAATAGAAAATAACTACTTCCCAGGTTGAAATGAACTCAACTCAAAGAAATAAATAAATGAGGCAAAGAAAACAGTTCATATTTTCAAACAACTCAATGCTGGTATTCACTCATCGGGAAACATCCCTATCTTATGATAACAAAATAAAAAATTAGATGAATTATCTTTAGGTATAAAAGTGGAAAATAGAGAAAAAGCTGTGCGATTCAGATCGGTTAACAGTAGAAAAATCATTCAGTAGAACTGCGAATTAGATTATTGAAGAAGAGTCATTTGATAGTGAAAGTCAGTGGTAATAAAATTTGGTTTCAAAGTACCTCATAATCAAGTAAATTCTTTAGAATACACACGTCGAGTATTTGATAAGGATAAGTTTACGGAGTTAATAACGAACGCGAGTTATACCTAAAAGTAATTATTAGCTATAGAATAGAATAGAATACATTATTTGCCCAAAATAACAAAAGATGTTTTAGCATCGTCCTAAAAATTTTGTTTCTTGTTTGCTTATATATGAAAAGTATATGTAGTAAGTATAAAAGTACATTCACACATTTCAAGTATGCATAACATTGAAATTGAAAAAAAAAATAGGAGAGACAATACAGTTAAAATCTTAGTACTGAGGAGAGATCTACTTCTATGAATTCGTCGATAGTGTAGATGTTAAGTGCTAGAAGGATTTTCTTTATTTGCAATTTGAATTATGATGTTTGAAGGTCCCTAATATGCGTTGGGAGTTTATTGAGGAGTTTAATAGAGATGTTAATAAAGCTTTTGTGAGTTAATGATAGTCTTTGTTGGGGGATTATCAAATTATTTGTATTTCTTGTGTCATGTGAATGTAAGGTATTCTGTTTTTTGAAATTGCTTTCTTTAGATTTAATGTTATATGGGCAGTGATAGACAAATAAGGCTGGGAGAATTAATATGTTTAGGTTTTTAAAGATATGTCTACATGATTCGTTGTAGGGAGTATTTGTTATTGCTCTTATAGCCTTTTTTTGCATGCTAAAAATGTTTTTCCATTCTGTGGTGTTTCCCCATATTAGTATACCATAAGAGATTTGGCTCTGAAATAGTCCCATAGAGGCCACTCTGCAGATTTCTGTGGAAGCTGTTTGTGAGAGTTTTCTCAATAAAAAAGTTATACTAGCAAGTTTTTTTGATATAGTTTGGATATGGTGTTTCCACGTTAGTTTTGTGTCAAGAGAAAGTCCAATGAATTTTATGTTTTCTATATCCCCACTGAAATCCCAAAGGGTGAAATCCAGAGTGACTGTTTTGCTTAGATTTAGACTTAGTTGGTTTGATGTGAACCAGGGCATTATTCCTTCGCTTATATTTTGGTTTATAGTTTCTGAGTTTAATGGATCTTGGTGGGAGTGAAAGACAGTGGTGTCATTAGCGTAAAGGATGGATTTGAAGAGGCATGGATTGAATAAAATGCTAACGGAATGAAAACTTAAAACTTATATCGACATAAATTAAAAGTTAAAATATGCAGAGATCCTTAAACTGAAGTAGTGTTAATATTATTGACGACAGAATATGTCAGATGTGTAACTATAATAATGGTTTCTATTGACAATTCATATGTTTCATTAACTTATAATTTTTTATATTATAGTTGAAAAATCAATTTTTTTTTTTAAGTAGTTGCATTGCTATAATAACTCAGGCGATCCCCATTAGGGCCAAAAAATTCATTTTCGTGCAATCGCACGCGAAGTGAGTATTTCGCGTTCTCAACACAGTCCGCGAAATTTACCCATAGCCATAGCAACGGCCGCCAAACTAAACGTCACTTCCAAATTTGACATTTCTAAAATACGACATTGATAAGGATTATCCCATTATCAAAACAATAATCAGCACAATGAATAAATCAACTTTTGATTTCTTTGCTTGATAACCTACTGCGTTTCTTTTCAGAAATGGTACTCATTTTGAAAACTTTCTGAAGTCGATCCTTTCTCGTATATTCAGCAAACACTTCAACATAGAATAAATGCTCCATAAAGTTGAACTTTTTACAACTTTTGATTTCTGCATCAAATAAGCTAATAAACAGGGCCGGATTCAAAGGTGTGGAGGCCCTGGGGCAACAAAGGCGTGGAGGCCCCTAATTATTTTTCAAAGAAAATAAACATTTTTTTTCTTTCAAGTGTTTGAATTATTTATTGCGGAACAAATCAAATTATTTCAACACAAGCATATGTAGGTATAATAAAATAAAAGAAATAAGTCTAAATAAATTACAGCGATACGATATGATATTTTTCTATTTTTCCATGTGGATGAATTCATTCCTTATATCATAGTGTGATGATTTACTTTGTGATTGTTTTCCGCATATACACATGATTTATCGGATAGAAGATTGATATTAACCATTCATTTTGACAAGAATACGAAACGCGCTTTGGAATGTTTGAGACGAAAAATGAGTGAAAAAACTGCTCTTCTGTTTTTATATAATGATTCGTTTGAAAATATGAAGAGGATGTTCATAAAACCAGGTGTGGAATCATCTGCCACTGGAAAGATAAACTTTAATCACTATCTTTCATCGTTCAAAATAACCTCTTGTGGGGAATTCATGTTGGAAAGGGAAACATTCTCTATTGAATATTGAATAGAAATATTTTTCTGTGAATTGAGAAATCCACGATAAAAATGAAGTTATTTTTTGTAATATCTAACAGAAACAACTACTCCCCCGGCTAAAGCCACCCTGAACATTTTGCATATAATTCGGTATTTGTAAGGAAATTTCACTTAACGATTTCCATTGTGGGGGCCCCTATCTTGTGGAGGCCCCGGGGCTACAGCCCCGGTTGCCCCCCTCTTAATCCGGCCCTGCTAATACAATGTTTTTAACTTGAAAACTGGTGGAGCAATCTCGATACTCACGATGAATGAATTGTAGGAAATCAAAATGCAAAAAATGAGGGCACGACTCGATCGGATTATTAGTAACGGAGAAAAACCGGAAAAACCGGAAAAAATCTGAGTTTCTTTTAAATTCATAACACCTCCATTTTTCAAGTTGTGGAGCACGCTCTCCACGACATAGTAGTGGTTGATATGTACTTCATGTGTGAAAAACTCTGGCACTGAAGGATTATTAGTTTTGGCATAATTGCAATTTGTTTTTCTTAATGCACTTTATTGCAGCAGACCTGGGTGCGTCATAGGTGGTCTGATTTCAATTGTTTTGGAAGATTTTGAGAGTTGAAGTGTAGTACTACAAAATGACTACTCTCATTTTGCGTTAAAATGCTGCGAAATAGGTGAGAAATACTTGCAAACCTGACCGAAAACCGGGGAGTGCATAAAAACGGCTCAGGAGTGGGGGTAGAGTAGAAGATTCATAACGAGTGCAGCGCGCTTGTATTAATATACATACGCTTTCCTGATTCTGCTGCTCTACCCCCACTACTCGCCGCTTTCACGCACTCGCCCATTTTCGGTCATGTTCCTGCAAAGGAATTTTTCACCTATTTTGCAGCATTTTAACGCAAAATGAGAATATATGTTTTGTAGAACTATACGTCTACTCTCGAAGTTTTTCTGGAATCGGACCACCTACGACGCATCCAGGTCTACTGCAATAAAGTGCATTGAAAAATTGAGATTGCAATTATGCCAAAACTAATAATGTGACAGTGTCTGAGTTTTTCAAATTACATAAACATAGTACATATATTACATAGTACATATCACTACTATGTCGTGGAAACCCTGCACTACAACTTAGAAACTGGCGGAGTTATGAATTTTTCTATAAAAGCTGTTTTTTTTGAGGTTTTTCGGTTTTTCTCCGTTACTAATGATCCGATCGAGTCGCATTAGGACCCATTTTTTTACATTTCAATTCTCTACAATTCGTCCATTGAAAGTATCGAAATTGATTCCATTGGTTTTCAAGTTACAAGTCAAAAACAATAAAAAAATGCTTTTAAATGTTTATAACAAATTGAGCAATGACAGTTGGGAGTAGGAAACATAACAGAATAAAACTACGAACTGTCTTTCGTATGATGGTACAGTCGGATTTCTGGTAGTATTTTTGTCATAGAATCAATAGAGCAGAAAATCTTATTGGCCTATAATGGCCTATAATTTCAAAGGAACATTTCGACACATAACATGATTGATTATAGAATGTCTCTGTTATCCATTTCAGTTACCAATTATCCTCCGAAATGGAGATTCGGCTGCGGCTCCACAAATGCGCAAATCCTTAGATTTTTTATCTCGTCAAAAATGTATTTGTAACTATTTCCATAGAAAAACAAATTAGTTCTTATCAAAAAAAAAAACTAGACTGTATGTTTTCCTGATTATTCTCCATTACTATCATATTCCAGAGTATTTCTTTAAATTTCACCTTAAATAAAACACGAAAAGAAACTTCAATACTTACATTAAATTAAAAAATATATTGAAATCAAAATTTATCAACAAAATCTCTAAAAGATTTTCCTATGGAAATCCAACTGATCAAAATTGATTTCTGGGAACTCATTGAAGAAATAACATATGAGGTACAATTCAAAACTATAATCAGATAATACAAAACAAACCACTTTGAAACCAATAATCTAAACCAAAATGCTTCAATAAAAGAACCCATATACTATGATATCCAAAGGAGATTTTACGCGCTGTAAAATATTTGTCTGCCATATAAATTGCAACAACTCTACGCCCAAATAATCCTGCAAAATTTTACCCAATGGTCGCATCCATGTACTGTATAAAAAATGTTTCTCGAACAAACTCTTGTACTTCATTATGGAAAGAAAAAACTGAATATTTCTATGACTTGTTCAAATGTTCACCCTCGTATTCTAATGAAAGCTCTGCACTATGATTATTTCAGGGGTAACTAGAAGCGTTGCAAGTCTGTAACAATTTTTCCTTCCATAATAGACTTCAAGTAATCCCAACGGTATTCTCCTGTTATTCTCGTATACCATCACTATCGATACTCGACCCTTGCCGAAATTTCTATTTAATATAATATGAACTCAAGTTACTCAAAACATATATACATACATACATATTTACATTTATTTCGGACGATTCGAAAGTTTCTCGCGTTGGGCCATTATTTCAGATAAAGACTTATTGGTCGGCCATCTTAGTGGCTAGTGACCGCTTGCCGCGCGTGATACGCAGACGTTCTCTTCGAGCTCCTGGAATTGACTTTTCACGCATTTCCAACTTCCAGCCTGAGCCTGCTTTTCGTGCTATTTTTTCTGATTGGCTCTCAAGTGACCTCATACTCGTTTAATACTATCCAAAGTACTATTTTGACATTTTTCGGCTCTTCTAGCGCGACCACACATGACGGAATGAATTATCCATCATCAAGTATCTCCAGACTATACATCCGCTGATTATTTCGTTACTATGTAACAATTTGACTTGCACTCAATTCCGAATAATACGATCTGTCCTCATGAAAAGCATTATTTTTTTGAGAGGCAACAATAATTTCTAAATGGCCGAGATACACGCTCTTTTATAATTTTTCTTCATAGAACTGAACTAAAAAAAAACCGTAACCTACCCTGGGACCAAACTACTGAAAAAAAAAACAATACATGCCCTTAGGGTTGGTAACCCTAACTTTGTACACCGAACGATCTATTTCCATTCATTATCCCAAGTATTATAGAAGGTTATATCACAAGTGATAGAAATTTAATTGAACATTTTGCAGTTTTTTGAGATAATATTTTTTTTGAAAATTTTATGCAGCGATGACATAATCTGAATATATTCCCAATATATCCGGGATATTCAAAATCAATTGACATAATATCATACAGAATGTGAAGTCAATATTTTCGATGTTCAAATTGAGAGTTGACATATTGGAGGTAGTTTATTTTCGCCCGGTTCAGTTTCGATGTAATTCGGTAGTTGGGTGCTTTCACAGCTTTGCTCTGTAACGCTCACAACCTCACCTCTAACGTTATGACGATAGGTTTCCCACGCGTAGCCTACCAATTCGTGGTTCAACGTGTTTCTAGAAAATAATATTGATGATGAATCCTTCACATCAACCAATGTTTAAATGAAGTAGGAATTCATCGCCTCAACACCAATTGGTTTCAAGAGGAAAAATATTGCATTATACACCTTTCTAGATATTGAAAGAGCTTTTGGCAACACATCCTTTGAAATAATGGTATTTGAGGCATGCCGAAAAATATTGACGAAGCCCACTGTAAATCTCAAAAACCGACAGGTCCAGACCAACAATATTCAGATAAAAATAGCTAGAGCGAGATATTATGTCCCTTACTGTGGGACACGGTAATTAACGAACAACTGGTATCTTCAATCATCATTCCTAAGAGTATGGGTTGCTGTTGTTCTCGTACAGAAAAAATATGCCTTGACAACCTACCCTAACAATGCATTGAAGACAGATTACAGAGGAAGTCTGAGAGCCAACCCAAACAAAACTACACTTATCTTCTTCACACTACACCATGAACTGCAGGCAACGTCACATAATTAGGGATGTTTTTAGATGAAAAACTCTACTGGAACTTACATCTGCAACATTTAATCAACGAAAGCAAATCATCCTTCATGTCATATAGAAGAGCTTTTGGCAAGACATGGCTATGGCACAAGACCCAGAATCATATGTGGCTCACTTTTTTGACGGCCAAAAATAAACCAGAGACCAGCAAAAAACAACCTTGGAGAAATCAACGAGTTGTAATCGTGCATAGCACACTAAATGCTGCTATGGAAATGAAATTATTCATTAACGATGTCAGAACCATCGCAAAGCAACTACCTGAGAAAATACCCAGCGTTTCATAGACACCCCAAGAGGATTGAAAAATCTATGATTATTGTGGATTGCCTGAAAACGTTATTAAAACTTTGGAAGAAAGGAAACAATTAATTTTGGACAATTTGATTAAAACAAATAAAGAAACAACAAACAAATACTGACTTATAGACTTATAACTTATAGAAAGAATATATAAATTATTTACAACTTTGGAATGGTTTGTAAACTGGGGAAAAAGACTATGTGATAGGATCTCATTTTTGACATTCCATAATTCACTATCAATACAGTAGGGTAGAGATCATAAAAGCCTGACCAAGAAAGATTTTGAAATCAAATTAAACAAATAAATTGAAGATTGTGGTATATTAATAAAAAAAAACATTTTTAGGGGCAAGCCCAGATAGCTTTGTTAAAAAAGATTAAATTATTGAAATAAAATGCTCATATTCTTATGCAAAAATATCTCCATAAAATGCAGTCGCAGAAAAAAAAATAGGAACAAAAGGGCAACTTACAATTAACGGTGCACCAGGTATTACCATTTTATTGTATGGACTCCACTAGGAATAATGGAACGTGATGATACATTAGGGGCATCAATGGAACCCAAACTGAAGCACTTTCCAGTTATTCTTGTGGGTGTTTCGATAACTTGACTTAAACCAAAAAAATTCCAAATTACAGAAATTTTTTTACGTTACTAGAATCATGTTCCAACATTCCAACATTAATATTGAAGTCTCCAGAGCAAATCAGTTCATCTACGGACGGATAAATGAAACTCAAACAATCTTCTAATTCATTTGGAAAATTATTTATATTGTGTTTGGGTGGGTTATAAATGACACCGAAGGCATATGATCTGGACTTGATCTTCACTCCAATCCAGAGTTGCTCAAAAGATTGTCCATTATTATCTATTTTTGTAATATGAAGTTTTTTCGGTGATGTAAATCAACAAACCTCCTCCCATAGAATGACGATGCGCCCTATATGATAGAAAACCATCAATTTTGATTATGTTGTCAGCTATATTATTATTCAGCCATGTTTTACAGATAACAAAAACATCAAAATTATTATTTTTTATCAGTTGCCTCACACCTTGCACTCATCCATTCAACCAATGTGCTGTGTATATCCAGAAATGAAATGACAGTGTATGAAATAACATTTGCGATCAATTTCCATTGATAATGGAAGTTTGCATATATTTTCAGGCGGATATCTTCAATATTCTGCGTGGTATTTGTCAGGAAAGTAGTTGTTTCCACTTGTAGTCTATCACTTGTTTCAATTTATATTTAATTTTGAGAAGAGACTTTGAGTCCTCCGCTTTTTTTCATGAGATAAATATGTTTCTATTTTGTGAGCATATAATTTTATCCGTTGGTATAAGATATGTACTACTACTTGGACAACGAGACCTACTACATTACTAATATATATTAAAGATAACAACAGCATACTACAAAAACAGCACTACTAATCAAAGATTTTGATATTATGAATCAAAAAGACTAGTTCAACTGGAAGAAATTACCAATTTTCAAATATATTTTTTCTGTGATTTGTGTGTTTTTTCTTGTAACAATAGAACATGAAGGTTCAATGATAATTGTTACAGATACTTTTCCAATAATGTCAGAACAAATACAAAGCAGAAAATATTTCAGAATAATAAAGTTAATTGAAAGGAAGGAAATATTAACCAATAACACTTTTTTTCAGGGTTCCATCAAATGGCTACTATTTCTTCGTATTCAATAGCGAAAATGAAGTTCAAACTAACTATGTCCGGGTTCACTTCGAAATCGAAAAAACCGTCTACAATGTGTCGAACCCCATAGCGTATTGCATCAATAAGTCAGAGTCCTGTTCCATGGACCTGGACTTTTTCTCATCGCAGAAGTTGGTGATGGAACTCCCAGTCAATGAAAACGAAACACTTTGGAACGAGGAATTCATAGTTGTTTCCGAATGTGAACCTAGGACTGCTGTTTATGCTGCATTTGTCTTACTAGTTCCAATTTTGGTTGGTTTGTTTGCTTTTTCATAATGAGTTATAAGCAAGGTCAAATTCCAACTGGAAATAATTTTTCCTTCTAACTCCTATTCTATATATATACAGGGTGTTCCTTAAGTACGTGTAGAAAATTCAGGAGCATGTTGCTGACGCCAAAATAAGAAGAAAAGTTCCCTCTCTGTCGACGTTTCTCCTCCTCTTGTTATTATTTCTGTCTCTGTTCCTTCTTCGCGGCAAACTGCTGCTTGATCATTTTCATTATGACGCCCATGTCGTCTTGTAATCACTATGACTTTTTGCATCAAATCAGCCACTAATATATTCACTTCTGATACCAACAGTTGTGAATCTGGGGTTCGTGACTATTAAAATACCGAATTAATTATTCTTCGTTTATTTACAGTTCACAACACGGAACAATAATGCACTCTAACAATTGAATAAATTAATCAAAATTCACTATCAAAAATACATCGTAACACATCTCACATTTACTCAATGAAAACGAAACTTCTACTCATTCTGTGATGCGGCCGGCCCGTATAATGTCATTAGCCCTAGAAAATTCTCAACGGTAGCTTCTCGGTCTTTTTTTGGAATCGCTCGATTCATCCTTTTATACTAGAAGAATTTTCCGAGGCAGGTGTCAGACAACATGCAGTGTTTAGTTACAGTATTAAACTCATGCTCGTCTACTGAATATCTTGCCAATTTATCTGATTGGAATTTATTTGTCAGATAAGTTCAATGTCTCTGGAAGTTTTATCAAGTAGGCTGGTGTCTAGTTTGATTCAAAATATCTTCTAGTATAGTGCAAAAACCAAGGTTATCTGTAAATAATATGTCGATTCAAATTATTTTGAGTTGCTATAAATTTTAGATAGGATTTATTCAATTTTAGTAAAATTGCAATAATATCTAGTCCAATAATATTCCGGAAGTTATCTATTCTTTATTAATTGAACTTCTGAGAAGGAAAATTGCACTTTCCTCCCATGTTATTATTCAAATGATCATTTTTATGTTTGAAGGAATTCTACCGATTTGTTGTCGAACAAAAAAATACTAGAGAAAGTAGCAAAATGATTTTCTCCTTAATTATTGAAATTCTAAGTTTTATCTAGGGTTACGCGGATATTTAGTTATAAGAATGATTCAATTTATATCATAGATAAATAATTTTTGTATATAAAAATTGATAAATATATTTTCCATTATTTTTTTTGGAGTGGTTTGATTCACATTATCATTCCAGGTGTAGAGATATGATTGTTTTGAATTGGAGGAATATGAAAGAAGTTACCCTAGTAGCAACATCCTTAGTATGACCATTTTATGTCTAACGCTCAACACACATTATATGTACTTTCTGAGGACGTCCTTTCTTGGACTGCGATAAGAGTTCCACAGAATACATCAATGGTCTGTTTATGTGCAACTTTCGTGTGTGTTACGATATTTACACCTTATATAGTGCGGCTTTCTATAGCCCCCCCCCCTCTGTTAATTTTTGAACGGTTCGACGTAGAACAAAGAAAATAAAAAGATATCGTATGATATCACTGATACTATTTTTTGAAATAAAAGACATTGTGATTGCCCGATAGATGGCGCGGGGGGACACATCAACTTCAAAATTTTAAATAGCAGGGAGGGTCTGTGGCACATCGTTGGAAAGACAATTCAATTCTCTTTACAAACATCTAATATTTTTTTCATTTCGTTGATATGTGACTTTGCGGCTTTTTATGCCCCCCTCCTCATAACTCAACTTTTGAACGGTTCGACGTAGAACAAAGAAAAAAAAAAGGTTGTAACCGAACCCACCCCGGTCTTATATGATTGGTAAATTAACTGGTTGACTTTCATTCTTTTTTTCAACCTTCCTTTTTTCTACTTTCTTTTTTTTGTTGTTGTGATCGTCTAGACAGTCAGCGCCTTGAAAGGATATACCCTCAATTTTCCCACGTTGTGTATATATTTTTTTTGTGTTCTTCAGGATACATATCCCTCAATTTTCCCACGTTGTGTATATATTTTTTTTGTGTTCTTTAGGATACAAAGTTCTGTTCAGCTGAAGAGAAATAAAAGACAAACTTAATAAATACATATATTAAAGCCAAGAGTTACAATCTCCACTTGTTTGAAAACAATTCAACGATTAAAGGCTTTACCTTTTCCACAAGATAATATTGCAAGTTATAAGAGTTCAGCTTGAAGGAAATCGTCTCTGGTTTCGAATCTAATTTGATACTGCTATGCAAGGTGTTTCTGGAGTTATGAAATTTGGATTATAGAAAAGTGACAGGAATATATCTGTATTTGTAAAAATTGTTTCAACCCAAAATACCTTGCCGGTATTTTTCGCGGGTATATTCATAGATCGATCATCGCCAATTGAAAGAATGAAGACTATAGTACATTTTCAGCACGCAACCAAGGAGTTGCTAGACTCATAGAACCTAGTGACCGGTCGGAGATTGTTTTGTGTGCACACATACTAGACAACCCGTTACCATCCTCGGCCACTCTTTACAGTACGTTCTATTTTTTTATATAGAGTTTTTCTCCGTAAAGCCGGGATCCATGCTTAGCAGAGAGTAACATTGTAGCACTACAAACATACTCATTCCAACATTTCTCAATTTAGCTATTAAATTGTCCTGGCTCAGCCGTAGTCAAGTACTAAAATCAATTCTAGACCAATATATATATATTTTTTTTTTTTTTAGGATTTAATGTAGTACTGATAGGCTTCAACTAGTATGACCTAGATATATTCCACAAATTAAGTATTCCAGATTCAAACCAGGAACAATTATCCAATTTCAATTTTCCTATCTTTACAATATTCTTTGAAGTCTAGTAGTACAGACTGTTGTTTATTAAGGTATTCAAAATGCAAATTCGTGAGACTGTTTAAAATTCATTAGTCTGATATCTTGCCCAAAATTCCTATGGAATGTACTCCCGACAACGTGTGTGAATAGTCCACTGATATATTTACCTCGCCACACATCAAGGAGATTGCAGGGACATCGTTCGTTGATGGACATGAATGCTTTTGGGTGCACCCATACCCACAAACCCGTTACTTTCCACGGTCACTCTTTAGTATTACTAATGTTGGCAAGTGTAAAACCGGGATTTATTATTTATGGCAAGAAGCAACAATGAGACAATGATAAACATATTCAGTTTCCACTATTTCACAGTTGTGCTAAAAAACTCTCTATTTTACTCGATGTGATAAGTAAGACACAGACTAATCGTGGCCGAAAATGCTGACTCTATAATTTAACTGAGTTGACTGGTTAGTGATAATGAATGGGGAATATCAAATAAAGGAAATTAGTTGAAAATTCTGAATAATTGAATGTAGTTATCATCTCTATTGGTTACGGACCTGGACTTCTCGAAGGTAATTGTGTTGTACTTGTAAATTCCATTTTGGATCCGTCCTCTTCTTCCCAGTACCAAGGAGTTAGTCCTTCCTCTGGAGATGGTTTCGGTGCTGGAATTCGACTGCCTTACGACTGATTCTGGGCTTGCTTATATAGGAAAAGGTCGTATCTAGGGAGATGGAGTTTGTTTGCCAAACTTTCAAAAACATCGACTGAAACTTGCCAATATTAGAATTTCCCGAGTGGATTTCCCATCTGAAACTTGTATAAAAATGATCTAAGATGTTTGTGGTATAATTTGTACCAGGTTTCCTTTGGAATAAATACCGCATATAGCCAAATTTTGACTCTAAACCTGGTTTTGACGTCTTGTTTATGGGTAACGCTTCAGGACACATTTTCCTTTGAAACTCTATTTTCAACTCTCAAACGTGGTAAGGTGGGTAAAAAGCATGTCAGCTTGACGAGAAAAGTGTATTCTTTCAATGGATATATTGGACTAGTAGGGAAACATTATAGGAAGAGGACAGGGTAGCCTGAAAGTTGAGGTGTCAACCCTACCTGTTCATAATTTCTAATTTCTATGAAAATTTGTATATCCGACATATGAGGAATAAGCTTGATTATTAAAGTGTATTCTACGATTTAGGAAGTCATTTCAGCACATAACTATTATTGGTACCTTACGGGTATTAAGTTGAGTTGAGTACCCTCGTCTCTATAATGTTCCCTTATTTGTACTTTCTGTAACTAAGATTGATATTTGTGGGCTCAGATTGATCAATGAAGGGTGTATTCCGATTCTAGATATCCAATAGTTGGGATATCGTGCTTGGGAGATGGTAGTGTAGTACTGAAGTGGAATCGTAAAAGTACATACAACGTTACCTATGAAGTGTATGGACCCCATACCTATGAAGTGATTCATACTCACCTTGTCCCATTCTTCCACTCTTAGACTTGAGGTCAGTTATCGTGCGATTCCATAACTTCAGTGGCGGAGAGGGAAAGGATTTTACTTACTTTCTGCTAGATTCTTGTCATCGGAAACCTTTTCTTGGAAGTGCAGATGGAGATTGTAACTACGGGCTTGGGAGACTCTTCTTCTGAACTATATTACATCCTCAGACGATGCTCTGAGGTTTTCCATGGTTGACTTCATAACGCTAGTTTTTTTTTTTATTTCTGTTTATAACAAAATCTCTCCCCCTATCCCCCTACTCCCCCAGATCTAGGAATTTATGTAATCTAACAAGACCCCGGGTCACACCGTCTCAAGGTATTGTATGATATCACTGATACTACTTTTTGAAATGAAAGACATTGTGATTGCCCGATAGATAGCGTGGGGGGCACATCAACTTCAAAATTTTAAATAGCATGGGGGTCATATGGCACATCGTTGAAAAGATAGTTCAATTCTCTTCCCAACCATCCAATTGTTTTTATCATTTTATTGATTTGTTTTTTCACAATATGCATTTGAAATATCAAGCATGTGTGGATCTGAATGGTACCCTTATCTCCATAATTTTTGAAAGTTTTCGTATGAAACAATGGGACAACAAATATTTTGAATGGTATTACCGATCCTACTTTTTGAGAGAAGAAACATTACAATTACTCGACTGAGGGCGTTAGGGGCATAACAACTTGAACATTTCGAAAGGTATAGAGGTCGAGTTGCACACCGTTGAAAAGGTATTTCAATTATAGTTTCAACTGACTACGGTCAATGGAGGAAGATTCATTACTTAAATGATTTTTCATTTTTGAACTCATTTCAAAGCTTAATTAGGTAGAAATCCATACAGTAATCCAATTTTTTTAATTGATGCGACGATAGTTGAGGAAAATCCATATTGGAGTAAACAAAATACACTCTATTCCCTAAATGATTTTCACTAAACTGGGTCCACAAAACCACGACACGTGTTCCGCTATACAATAGCCTTTTATAGCTTTTTCAAGAGATTATACTCAAATAATACCAAACT
Organism: Gonioctena quinquepunctata; assembly: GCA_018342105.1. Lineage (NCBI taxonomy): Eukaryota > Metazoa > Arthropoda > Insecta > Coleoptera > Chrysomelidae > Gonioctena > Gonioctena quinquepunctata. The sequence goes on from JAFIRS010002548.1 coordinate 50,786, forward strand.
CATTTATTTTTAATGACCATAATTATGAACGGTATCATTTATCGGATTCAGTAAACTGATAATCCAGCAGTAACCTAGAAATGCCCATTATGAAATTGGATCATTTTGTCGATGTTTAAGAATTTCTAATGTAACAATGATTATATCATTACTTACCTGATCTTTATATTATCGCATTTGTATTTGAAGAAGAGCTCCATTCTACTTCTACTAGTATTATTTCGAATTTGAAACATTATCATGGTTCGTGTACGTCCTATCGAAGAGAAAACTGAAGCAATCTATATTTTTGGTGAGGCCCGTGGGAACTACCATGCAGCAGAGATAATTTTTAATGGAAAATTCCCTGATCATCCAATATCTCGAATGTATTTCGAAAATCAATTTCGGAGGAGACGGAAGTTTCGGTAATCGCCGAAATGGTGGTTAATCCTCAAGAGAGTACCCCACTTGTAGCAAATACGAATGACGTATCAACATCACAGTAAAAAAATATTTGAAGAAACACAAATTCCATCCATCCAAGTTGGTAATGTTACACCAACTCACAGAAGAACGGTGATATCATTCAATATCTTTTTCGGGGGGGGGGGATATAAAAGGCCGCCCTTATGCTTGACATTTCAAATGCACATTGTGAAAAAACAAATCAACGAAATGATAAAAACAATTACATGGTTGGGAAGAGAATTGAACTATCTGTAACGTAAATAAACTCAACTTGGTTTAACTAATTTATTTAACACTTAATCTACAACTTAATTTATATTACTACGCTACTGAATAGCTCGATCGTATGGGCTCGTTCAGACTGTGTACTCCCTCTTGAGGGCTGTCTATTTATCTCCGATACAGCATTCTCGATGTTTCGAATTCGGACGGTTGGCGCCTAGCATGTTCCAATTGCTTCCAATATTGACCGTTGTTTTTCGCGGCAGAGCGACTGGATGGTTCTCGAATATCTCCGGGGATGATCTCATCGTTGTCGACGGCAATGTGTGAGGCGACAGGTCCGGCCTAGGTTCGTTACATTGCCCCTTCTTAAAGACATTTCGTCCCGAAATTTCATCCTTGGAGTGTGACGATATCTGCATGACTCCCCATATCTGCACCGTGAAGTTCGATGGAAGTAACTCCACGGTCTTCATGATCGGTCGTGGAAGAGGGTTACAGCAAACCAAAATCTTGACGCCGCTGGATCTGAATATCGCCTCCAGCATACTTCTTATGACTCTCCAGTCCAACCCATCAATACCACAGGATAATTTTGGAATTGCTAGATCCACCAGATTCTGGTCCACCATAGTATCTCTTAGTTTGGTGAGACTCTTCCAGACATCTTCATAGGACGGTTTATCTTGGGAATGCCTCTTGGTGACTAGGTAGTAGATGTTTCTCTGGCCTTTCTTCAACTGTAGCACCCCACCAACTTCTGGATTCTGCTCCCGCAGTGTTTGGAGTTGACCAAATTTCTTGGAGAACACTACGGCGATGCCCTGGACATTCGAAGATCTTCTGCCACACAGTGCGCTAGTGCGTAGTCAGCAGGCACCTCGAAAAGGTCTCGTGACTCCTCTCTAGTAACCCCATGTAGAACTTTCTGCCCGTTTGAATACAAGGACATAAACTTCTCGAACGTCATATCATCCTCCGGTGGCTTGAGGGTGCGAACTTGGTCATGGTTTCCAGCGTAAGGGGCCAACCTGTTGGAATGGACGACCCTTGGTTTCCCTCGGGGTGGCTTATGGATTCGGTACACAAGGTCGTTTATCCTTTTCACGATTTTATACGGGCCTTCCCACGAGTTCCGCAACTTTGGTGATAGTCCACGACGACGTTTGGGGTTGTACAGCCAAACCAGGTCATCAACCTTAAATCCTCCAGCGTCGGCCTTGATGTCATAGGTCTTCTTCATTTTATCGCTGGCACTCTGGATGTTCAACCGGACTCGTTCGTGGATGTCGTCCATACAGCGCATACAGCGCACTTTCTGCACCAGTCCTGGACGTCAGCTTGACAATTGGCCCAGTAAAACCGTTGCCTCACTTTCTGCAGGGTCTTCGTCACTCCCAGATGCCCTCCGGCGACTCCATCATGGATTTCCCGCAGCACTTCCTCTCTTCTGTTCCTGGGAACAATTATTTGGCGTCTGTCTTCCCCACCAATATCGGCCTCCAACACACGTTTCAGGATTCCATTGTCCAGAATAAGAGAGTTCCATTGTGCCCAATAGGACTTAACAGCCGGCGAGTAACCTGCGACTTCCTGCCATGATGGTCTTCGATTGCCCTTCTTCCAGCTGACAACTATGCCAAGGTCGGGGTCTTTCTCTTGGTCTTTCTGGATCTTGCTGTCATTCCAGTTGTCATCCATTGCCGCGGTTCTACAAAGTGTTGCTTCTTTCTCTTCTGCTCGTCGGCATGGAGCAATCATCTGGACATGGTCTTCGCGACAAGGCATCTGCATTCTTATGGCTAGTTCCGGCTCGATGTTCGATCTCGAAATCGAATTCTTGGAGTCTCTCGATCCAACGTGCTACTTGACCCTCAGGATTTTGAACTGTAAGAGCCATTTGAGAGCTGCATGGTCAGTTCTCAACAGGAATCTTCTTCCATACACGTACTTGTAGAAGTGCTCCACTCCTTTACAACAGCTAACAGCTCTCGCCTGGTGACACAGTAATTGCGCTCTGGTTTGCTGAGCGTCTTGCTGAAATAACCAATGACCTTCTCCTGTCCCTCCTGGATCTGAGATAGGACAGCTCCAAGTCCCACGTTGCTGGCGTCCGTATCCAAAATGAATTTCCCTTTGGGTGAGGGGATAGCTCAGTACAGGTGCGTTGATCAAAGCTCCTTTCAGCTTCCTGAATGAGTCTTGACATTCTTCGGACCACTGGAACTTTGTTTGGCCCTCCGTGAGCCTGGTCAGTGGTTTAGCGATGTTGGCGAATCCCAGCACATATCGGCGATAGTATGTGCATAAACCAAGGAAACTTCGAAGTTGGTGAATGTCTTTTGGGATGGGACAATACTTAACAGCTTTGATCTTCTGGTCATCCACTGCTACTCCTTCCCCAGAGACAACGTGGCCGAGGTATCGTACTTTTTTTTTGGAACAGATGGCATTTCTTAGGGCTCAGCTTCAATCCGGAGTTCCTCAGTCGCAGGAATACTTCCTCCAAGTTTTTCACGTGGTCCTCGAACGATCTGCCGACCACAATTATGTCGTCGAGATACACTAGACACGTGTTCCATGAGAGTCCCTTCAGTACTGTTTCCATCAATCTTTCGAATGTGGCGGGAGCATTACAGAGCCCGAATGGCATAACGGTGAACTGCCACAATCCTGAGCCGATGGTAAAGCAGTCTTTTCTAGATCTTCCTGAGCCAGTTCTACTTGCCAGTATCCACACTTCAGATCAAGGGTCGAGAAAATCGTGGAACCAGCCAACGTGTCTAGGGTGTCATCTATTCTCGGGAGGGTAACTGTCCTTCTTCGTGACATTATTAAGTTGGCGATAGTCTACACAAAAGCGTGTCGATCCATCCTTTTTCTTCACCAGTACGACTGGAGAGGACCAGGGACTGTCAGATGGTTCGATAACTCCTTCTTTCCCATATCGCTGACTATTTTGTCAGCCTCTTCCTTCTTGGCAAGAGGAGTCTTCTTGCTGATTGCCGGATCGGTCGGGCACCCCAGTATCAATCTTGTGCTGGACCACATTAGTTCGACCCCTTTTCCTTGTCCGGTATCGAAGATGTCTTGGTACTTTTGACTAAATCTCTTAGTTTGGGCTGTTGAGCTGGTTTTATGTCTTTGGAAGAGATGGCAACTAATTTTTCTAGTTCTGTGGGCAAGTTGTTGGGTTGGCTAATCGTACCTCGTACGCCCCGGATCACAGATGAAACTGACGAGCAGTGCCCTAAAATTGTTCCTTTCTTTAAGGTCACTGGAAAGTAATTGACATTCATGACCCTTACCGGTACAAATTTTTCAGCACGTAACAGGGTTTTCCCTAGGGCAATCCCTCGTCAATTTTCTCATCATGAAGTTTGGGCTCGAACATCATCACGTCTCCACTGCTCGCACTCCCGTCCAGGCGAGCCTCCAGGATGGTTTCAGCCCTCTCCGGTACGCTTACATCTTCAGCCAACAGCCACGGATCAACTCTTCACTTCTCCATGAGTACCAGCTCTTCTCCGTTGACACGTAGGACGCCGTCTTTGAAATCCAATTCAAACCCTCTGGAATTCATGATGTCCATTCCGATGATTGCATCGTCTTCGATGTCCGCTACAAGTGCCTGATGTTTCACTTTAGTGCTGCCCAAAATTATTTCAATCGGTAGCTCGCCATATACAGTAGCTGGCTCCTGTTGCTGTGCGTAGCTTCAAGTTCTCGGTTCAATTCGTTCCGGTGTTCTGGCAAAGGAAGGTCCGAGAATTGTCCTAGTCGCACCTGTATCAGCAGCATGGTGCAAGGCTCGTTATTGATGAGACCGTCTACGAAAACACCTCTGTTCTGTCGTTGCAGGATAGCGACATATGCGTTGTTAACCAGGGCTTGCTGGACACAGGCCGACGATTGCCTTCTCGTCGACCTTCTTTAGTTTTTCTGCATCGGAGTCGTGTTTTCGAATGTTGGACATTTGCTACGCACATGTCAATTTTCCACAATTCAGCATCTTATCTGTCTTTTCTCAGGGAACACTTCCTTAATCACTTTCCTTATGGCAGCTCCCAAATTAGCAGGCTCCTGTGAGTCTTCCTCAATCATTCGGACTTTACTCTGGCTTTTGCAAGATTGTTTCGCTGCCTCGAATTCCAAAGCGCGTGCCAGTGCGTCTACGAGATGTGTTGGACGGGCTAGTGTCAACGCTTGTCTGGTTTCTTGGTCACGGAGTCCATCCAGGAATGCTTGAACCGCTAGTCGCTCCATTACATCTTCTGGTGTGGCTGGATATGCGAGACAACCAAGCGTGCAATGTCAGTTTCGGAATTCTTGTAAGGATTCGCCCGATTTTTGGCGCGATTTTTCAGCTGGGAGTGGTATACGTGTTCCAAATGGGCGTGGCCATATCGTAATTCTAGATGTTTAATCAGCTGATCATGAGTCCTCCTGTTCTTGGGCGGTGAGAGTTTGTAGAATATTTGTCGCTTCTCCACGTAATGCAAGTGTCAGTGCTACAGCTCTTTCCCTGCATTCCATCCGTTTGCTTTGGCCGCTGCTTCAAACTGCCGGCGGTAATTTGCCCATGGAGTTTTTCCGTCGAACTGAGGCGGCTTCATGGAAAGCTTCCCTATTTCTGAAATGACCTTGACATCTTTTATACCCTCTTGAACTTTATCCAAGTTCAAACTCAAGTCCAGCATTGCATTTTCGTTAACCATCTCTGTGGAGGGCGCACTATTAATTCGTTTTTCCAGCTTACTGATCGTTTCCTTCATTTTGTCCATTTCTGCCTCGATTCCGTCTTTGATTTCATCGCTGATTATTTCCTTCATCTTGTCCATCTCTGCCTCGACGGTTCCTATTCTTTTTTCTAGACGATTCGCCACACCACAGAGATCTTTTTTTAGGCCTTCTGTGTTTTCAAGGAGCTTATCTTCCAGGCTTCTTGAATTTTCTTGAAGCTTCTCTTCCAGATTTCTAGAATTTTCTTCAAGCTTCTCTTCCAGGTTTCTAGCATTCTCTTCCAGGCTTCTTGAATTTTCTTCCAGGCTTCTTGAATTTTCTTCCAGGCTTCTTGAATTTTCTTCTGCAAGTCTTTCCTGGAGTACTTGCTTTTTACCTGTTGTTTCCAGTTCCCTTTCCTCCAAATCCGCAAGGCGCACTTTTCTTGAACACATTTTGTCCTTGACGAGGTATCAGTCTGTTTTACACGAAAAGTTTATCAGTTTGTTAAAAATTCACTTCGCGAATTCTTTTTCACGGGCCACCAGTCTATTGTCTGTTTCACGCGAACAGCGTATCAGTTTATATTTCCACGCTCAATTGTCCACTTCGCGAAAACCGGGCCACTGTCTATTTTGGGCGTACAAAAAGGTCTATCAATTTATTTTTCTGACTATCCACTCCACGATCACTTGTTTATTTTCAAAATCTCACTTCCGACACCAATTGTAACGTAAATAAACTCAACTTGGTTTAACTAATTTATTTAACACTTAATCTACAACTTAATTTATATTACTACGCTACTGAATAGCTCGATCGTATGGGCTCGTTCAGACTGTGTACTCCCTCTTGAGGGCTGTCTATTTATCTCCGATACAGCATTCTCGATGTTTCGAATTCGGACGGTTGGCGCCTAGCATGTTCCAATTGCTTCCAATATTGACCGTTGTTTTTCGCGGCAGAGCGACTGGATGGTTCTCGAATATCTCCGGGGATGATCTCATCGTTGTCGACGGCAACGTGTGAGGCGACAGGTCCGGCCTAGGTTCGTTACATATCTTTTCAACGATGTGCATTTACAATGTTGAAGTTGATGTGCCCCCCCGCGCCATCTGCCATCTATCGGACAATCACAATGTCTTTCATTTCAAAAAGTAGTATCGGTGAGATCAAACAATACCTTTTTTTTTCATTGTTCTATGTCGAACCGTTCAAAAGTTAACAGAGGGTGGGGACTTTAAGAGGTAACAAACTGTATGTGAATGATCGCAGCAGAACAACTCGAACACCTCAACAGTAAGAGAAAGATCAAGCCACTACAAAAGAAATTAATGTAATCAAGCCAGGAACTGTTACTGCAGACGTACCAGAATAGATTTTTTTTTTTCGTTTTTCCATATCACAAAATGTTTGAGTGTGTAACTGATTTGAACTGGCATTTGTTTATCGATGAAATATTGATGTAAAAATAATGGATCAATTCATTAGGGATTTTCATTATATGCCGATGAGACCAGTAGTTATTGATATTGAGAATCTAATCAGTATGCTCGCCAAAAATGAACGTGAAAAATTTTGTTTCTTCAACATGAATATATGAAGTACTTTGAACTGAAAGTGTTACTACATAATCTGAAAGGAAAGATGTCATGCATCATTCTCACGGAGAATAGGCATGCAAGGTTAAAACGTTAGCGGATGGCGTAGTAGGCAATAAATCATTGTTGAGTCCTGACATATACGTCTAAGCACTTTCCACTTGTTTGAGATATACTTAAGGCACGCCCAGATACCCACGCCCCTGAATAAGCTACGACTAACGTTACGGGTAAATTACGTACTCTAGAGAAGGATGGCCAATAAGATGAATATTTCGTCTTGCCAATGATTTATTGCCTACTTCGCCATCCGAAAAAGGCTGCACGAGATAATTTTCAATCACTGAATTAAAATTATGGCATTGTCATGTATGTGAAAAATAACAGAATATGTTGAAAAGGTAAACATTCTCAATTGAATATTGAATAGAAAGATTTTATGAACATCCTGTTCATATTTTCAAACAAATCAACAAAATATGATTATGATATAGTTGCATTGGGTGAATGTAGAGTTATCAAAACAAAGAACCCCGCACCAAATACATGGGAAAATGGCTCTCTCTCTCTTTCTCTTTTTTTTGATATTGTGGTACAAGTCACTAGAAGTACATGGGCAAGTTTGAATAAGTTTCTATGTCTAGTTTCGAGATATGAATTTTTGAAAATGGCTGTTTTACTAAAACAGTAAAGTTTACTTATCCAAAACAACATACTTTTTAGATGATTAGTAACTAAATAATAGCATTGCTGGTTTAAAGGAAGTCGAATGACATGTCAGTCAGTCAGTAGTTAAGACAAAAGAAGCAGCCTAAAAAATAGCGACAATTTGGCATATTTCGCCAATCGTTATCACTGGCACCCATTAGTGGGACTGAGCATTATTCATTAAAAAATATCTTTATTGGGAGTCTCTGCTTATGACAAAAATATTTTCTTTAAAAGTTTTAACTCTCTTCCAAAACACTAATTGTTTTAAAAAATGTTTGTTTTCTATACTTCATGTTCTTAATTAATCCGATTAATTAATCCGATTTGAAACCAAAACTACTTGAGGAAGACTTATAGTAATTGTTGATATGATTAGCTACATACACATTTTATATGGGTGGGGGGTGTTTAAAAATATAAGTTGAAATAGGTTGTGCACCTAATATATATGTTTGTTAATTATTCTTGAATGAGCCTGTCAGTTTGAATCATATTTTTCAGTTATAATTATAATTCAGTATATTACCCTACACTCGTGTGAGTTTAATTGATTTCCTATTTCTGGTTTTTGAAATATAAATATTAAAAATTGATATTTCATAGAAAATATCATCTAATCTTATTTCCTGATGGAATAAATATGATCTTGCGGTGCAAAACAATCGCGCCGTTGAAAATCGCATGAACATAAACGATGTGATTATTAACGGCGTGGCTATCGACACGTTGGGGAGGGTTCATAATTACTATTTATAGATATTCGTGGAATCGTCACAAAGCGTAGAGAACGACTTATATGGATCTGGACACCGAATTTTCGTAAAGCAGGTGGAAAACCGCGTACCAACGTGTCAATAGCCACGCCGTTAATAGTCACGCGGTTTATGGTCATCTGGTTTTTAACGGCGCAATCATTTTGCGCCGCAAGATCATATTTATTTCATCAAGGAATAAGATTGGATAATATGTTCTATAGATTATCAATTTTCAATATTTATATTTCAAAAACCAGACATAGAAAATCAATGAAACTCACACGAGTAAAGGGATTTTTTTTGAGTATACTGAAAAATATGATTCAAATTGACAGGTCCATTCAAGCATAATTAACAAACATATATATTAGGTGCAAAACCTATTTCAACTTATATTTGTATAAAATGTGACTAGCTTTTTGTAGCTAATCATATTGAGTCTTCCTCAAATAGTTCTGGCTTCAAAGCGGATTTATTGACTCAAAAAGGCTGTTTTAAGTGACTAATGTTAAAACATGAAGTATAAAAAAAATTATTTTTAAACAATAAGTGTTTTGGAAGAAAGTTAAACTCCAAAAGAAAATATTCTTGTCATAAGAATAGACTGCATAAAGATATTTTTAATGAAAAATGCTCAGTCTCATTAATGGGTCCAATGATAAAGATTGGCGAAATATGCTAAATTGTCGCTATTTTTGACCCAACCTGTATAATAGGCTGCTTCTTTTGTCGTAACGACCGACTGACGACATGTCATTTAACTTCCTTCAAACTAGCATTGCTATTATTTAGTTACTAATCATCTAAAAAGTAATACTTCTTGTTGAAAAGGGAAACATTCTCAATTGAATATTCATAGATAGATTTTTCTGTGAATTGAAAAATCCACGATTAAAATGAAGTTTTTTTTTTGTGAATGTCTAACAGAAAACAACTACTTCCCCGGCTAAAGCCACGCTGGACATTGAACTACATCTTTCAGTCGCAGATGATTCCACATCTGATTTTATGAACATCCTGTTTATATTTTCAACAAATTAATACTTCTTGATAAGTGAACCTTACTATGTTTTAGTAAAACAGCCATTTTTATGATTTTCAAAAAATCATATCTTCGAAACTAGACATAGAAACTAATTCAAACTTGCAAGTGTAACTTCTAGTGACTTGTACTACAATATCCCAAGAAAATTTCAAAATTGGCTGAGAGCCATTTTTCCACGTATTTGGTGCGGGGTTCTTTAACCTAACGAAAAATGTTTCTTGGTCAATCGAACAAATGAAGTATGAAAAAGATAATATTACATTGTTGTTGGGATATCAAATATTAATATAATCTAAATGCTGTTATAGTCAATGAATACTTCAACATTATGTTTGAGTATAGGTTCAAATCAACCATAAATGAGACCAGCTAGTGCGATGTGCTTAGACCACTTTTTATCAAAAGTGATCATGTAGAAGAGGATCTCAACTCCTTTGTTTTGAAAACAATCATCACTGGTCATTGTCCAATTCTTGTGCAAATCGCTGTGTTGCCTGAAAAATTGAAATAGCTCAAAATATTACTGTGAAACAAAATGATATTGTAACTTGCAAACATTCCTAATGGAAGAAAATATAATTTCAAAATATTAATGAAATGTTTAATAATTTGTGGTAAAAAATCATATATTATCGAATACTAGTGAATATAGAATAAAACATAATGATAAAAAAATGGGTTACAAAAGGGTTGATAAAAAAAAGAAACAATATGTATGACACTATGATGAAATACCTAAGTAATACACAATTGGATATCCAATTCGAAACTTATGATACAAACTGAATGAGCTCATAAAAAACAGATTCTTATAAATAATTAATAAGATCCAACAATAACAGTTCGAAAAACCTTTGGAATGTGGTTAAAGAAAAATGGCGTTGAAATTGAAAAAATAAAAATAGACCAAATTATTAACAAAAAACCCGACTGCGTGGAAAATAATTAACTGATAACTGAAAAGAGAAAAACAATTTGTCATTAATGTTCATGAAAAAAATCGTTGTTTCACTAAGTTGATATTAACTTAGCGAAACAACTTTTGATAGAATCCGCAGGAAGCAAACTTCAGGGGTAATAATTTGCCGCTAGTTTGCCGGTAATTGGTTGTGGAAAAATTAAATTTGTCTATAATTTGTTCAACAAAAAAATCGAGGTTCCACTAGTTCATATGAACTTACGAAACAATTTTGATAATATCGCGGAAACAAACTATAGGGTTAATAATTTGCCGCAACTTTCCGATAATTAGTTGTGAAATAATTAATTTTGTTGCTATTGTTGTTCAACGAAAAAAAGTTTTTTTTGTTAAGGTCATATGAAGTTAGCAAAACAACTTTTGACAGAATTCACAAAAAACAAACTATAAATAATTAGTTTTGGCGCTATTGTTGTTTGATAAAAAAGTTCTCCACTAAGTTCATATACATCAGGTAGTGTAACAATTTTTAATAGAATTAACGAAAAACGGAAAAGTAAGCTTATAAGTCACCGCAATTTTTTATTGCTTTATTTAACGTCGGCCTATTTCTGCGACCAGGGCTGAAAACCGACGCCTTGCGCCGGTGAGCACACCCCCCCAACTGGAAATTTTGCCGAACCCTCCGTTGTTTCAGAGGTAGGGCTCTTTAAAGATCTTAACGTCCCCTCAGAAGGACGGCATAACTATCGTCATATCTCTTACTCATTGATATGACGCCTGCAGATGCGAATATATTACTACGCTGCAGTTATTTGGAGTATTTCAACGCGCACCTTCACGTGGTCACCCATCCAAGTACTAACCGAGCCCGACGTTGCTTGGCTCAGATATCGATGAGACTCTCGCCAACCTGAACACACACAAATAGACTAGCAACTCGTTCTGTCGCTGGGGGCGGATTCGGGGGGGAGGGGGGTACTTGTGGGGACGGTGGATAGATCCACAGGAGTCCCTACATGGCTCCTTGCCACCGCGGCCGGGGGTAGAAACGGGTTGCTAAGAACACACAAATAATTTTATTTTGCAAATAAAACTCAAATTTACTCAAATAAACCCCAAATAACGACAACAGAAATCTCACCACCGCAAACTACACACACAAGTTTACTCAAATAAAACTCAAATAAGGACAACAGAAATCTCACCACCACAAATAGTCTAGTCAACAAGTGCTTTTTGGACCAACTTTTTTCAGCAGTCTCCAAAAATTATGATCGAGGTGTCATTCGATTCGGAATGACATCTAGATGATTTTTGAAAAAAATGAAGTTCCGCAAAGGGGGCTTTGGTTTTTTGCGAATATCTCAAAAACTAATCAGGATTTTTCAAATCTGAAAAAAGAAGAGAAAATTTGATCAGGAAAATTCCGTTGTGGAATTGTAGGATTAATATTTATAATTTTCCCAGAGGGATGAAAATACGGCCGAAAACGGGTACTCTGGCTTGGGCAAGCCGCGCCCACTTTGGACACTTTAACAATAAAAATTATTTAAGCATACTAAATATGAAAATAAAAAATTGAAAAAATTCTGACACCATTCTCCGAATCACCTTTAGATTCTGGTTTTTGCTTATTGAAGTATAATTAGCTGATATTAAAATATAAAAGGTGAAAATGTTGAGTAATGAACAATAATTGATAAGATACTTGAATGAGGTAGTCATATTTTTAATAGTTGATAAGATTTTTAAGCATTAAAGCAAAAAAAAATTCTCCCTAAGTATTTTTCATCAACAATTGCTATAAATTTAATAAATAAATGAGTAACAACTGAACTTTTCAGCTTAATATGTTCTTTATCTAATGGAGAATAAATAAGTCTTGAGTATTTTCATCGTATCTCGATTAGTTTATAAATTATAATAATTTTAAGGATGAAAAACCAGGTAAGAATGACAAAGTTACAGAGAACTTTTATTTAAAAATTAAAAAAATAATAATGAAAAAAAAAATCATATCTGTTTTTGCGACAGAAAGTAGAATAGAAAAAAAATATAAGGTAAAAATTTATTTGTTTATAACAAATTGTTTATTGCATAAACAATGAAAAATTAAATGAAATGATTTTTTTTATATCAAAAAGAAAAACAAATAATGATTTTTAAAGAAAAAATGGTTCCTTAATATTAATTAGAATGATTTGTTGAAAATATAAACAGGATGTTCATAAAATCAGATGTGGAATCATCTGCGACCGAAAGATGAACCTTAGTCACTATCTTCCATCGTCAAGATAACCTCTTGTGGGGTAATCATGTTGAAAAGGGAAACATTCTCAATTGAATAATGATAGAAAGATTTTCCTGTGAATTGAAAAATCCACGATTAAAATGAAGTTATTTTTGTGAATGTCTAACAGAAAACAACTACTTCCCCGGCTAAAGCCACGCTGGACATTGAACTACATCTGATAGATATTCTGAAAAGGCCCTAACTCAAAAGAGAAAAACTGAAATGAAAATTTGCATTTTCATTCAGATAGTTATTTGATTTTCTATTCCAGTCTTAATTAGGAACTCATAAAGATGAATGAGGCAAAGAAGAATGTTTTCCAAAAGAGAGTACTCACCAGAAATCATTCGTAACATTGACGCAGGAGAGACATCGCATTCACTAGGTCTTCAATACATTTTTGTCGACGAAAATCTATTTCACGCTTCCACGATCATCAGGAAGACCGGAAGAAATGGGAAACACATTTTCAAGAAGCAATCTCACTTTGCAAAGATGGAAAAAGTTAGAATCATTTCTTTTGGAGAGACACTTTGAAATTAGTGTTTTCTGACATTAAAACCTGTCATGGGATATGATAGATTGATTTGTTGAAAATATAAACAGGATGTTCATAAAATCAGATGTGGAATCATCTGCGACTGAAAGATAAACCTTAGTCACTATCTTCCATCGTCAAGATAACCTCTTGTGGGGTAATCATGTTGAAAAGGGAAACATTCTCAATTCAATTATTATTACGGAATTGACAGCAAATAATACGGCTTTTTCCATTTTTCGCGAATTATATCAAAAGTTGTCTGCTAACTCCATGTGATTTTTGCAAAACAACAAATATTTAAAAAAAAAGTTTTTTAAAGTTCTTGCATAATCCATTTACAACAAACCAACATCAAATTATTAGCCTACTTCTTTCAATTTCCGGGAATTGTGTCAAAAGGTGTTCCAATATTTCCGAATGAACTTAGTGATGAAACGGTTTTTTTTTGTTCAACAACAATAGCCACGAATTCAACTTTTCCACAACTAATAAGCGGCAAATGAACGGCATATTATAAGGTTTTTCTCTCGTTTTTGATGAATTTCATGGAAAGTTCTTTTGGTAACTTCATTTGAGCAAAATATCAGTTTTTTAATGAGTAATTTTCTGAAAGTTCTTGCATTATTTATCAATGGCAAATAAGCGGGGACTTATAAGCTACTTTTTTTTTTTTCGTGAATTCGATCAATAGTTGTTACACTATTGATCAGTTTTTTTGTCAAACAACAATAGCGACCAAGTTAATTATTTCACAATTTTATCAGAAATTCCAAATTTTTTGGTTTAAAATTTTTCGCTAAGTTCATATGAACTTGGCGAAACATAATTTTTTTTCTTGAACATCAATAGCAACAAATTAAATTTTTCTACAACTAATTAGCGGCAAATTACTAGCCCTAATAGTTTGCTTTCCGCGGATTCTACAAAAGTTTTTGTAAGTTCATATGAACTGAGCGAAACATCTTTTTTTCTTGAACATGATAGCGATAATTTAATTCTTCCACAACTGATTAACGGCAAATTAGCACAAATTCCAGTATATTTCGCCACTCGTTTCGCTCGTGTGTTTCGCTAAGTTCTTATACATCAGACACAGAGTTTTGACACAAAACGCGCACCGGTGCCAAATTTATTTCCGGCCCGTGCAATTGAGCTTACGGAGCATTTGAAGTAGCTTCTATTTCAACGAAAGTTTGTGGTCGACGTTAGTAATTGTACTGCTATTTATCGACGGCGGCGCGGAGGTTGCAATACTGAACGAATGGGTCACAGACTACTATTTTCGTCTTATGTTTTTTTAGGCTACAGAGCGTGCCAAAGAAATAGACACCGTAAAAATAACCCTGCTTCTGGGACAGTCGGGTAATGAAACATCAGATGCCCTCGAAATCTCTAATCTTTGACAATTATTTCATCCAGATACATGGGGATTTGGCCCTCAAAATCCAACCAATATCAATCCTACTGACAAAAACGAGATATCTATGATCATAAGAAATAAAAATTTTGAATTGAAGAAGCTATTGTATAGCGAAACACGTGTCGTAGTTTTGTAAACCCAGTTTAGTGAAAATCATTAAGTGAAGTGGGTGTTTTTGTTTACTTTTATAAGAACTTTAAATCGGAATTGATGGCATGAAAGTTGAAACAATTAAGAAAAGTTAGGAAAACATTGCCGAGCCCCTTACTTATTCGATAAATAAAATATTTGAAACTGGTATATACCCAGAAATGATCAAAATTGCAGTAATAAAGCCATTATTACTTAGCAATTATCGACCAATATTAAATAACAAATTACGCAAAAATCATGAAAAAATAATGAAAAATCGTATAAATGCTCTTATAAAAAAATTCGGATTCCGAAAAATATGTCAACACAAGATGCTATCGCAGAACTGTCAAACAAGTTTAATCTCGCTCTAGATGATATGGCATCTGCATCTTTCAAGATCGCGACCGTGAGTCACGAAACACTTTAAGAATCATTTGGATTCAGAGGAGTAATATTCGACAGAAAAATTATTTGTCAAACCGTCAACAAATACTGTGTGCGACACCGGAAACGAAACAGATCGAATATCTTCGAAACAAATGTGTGGTGAAAAAAATGCAAAAACAGGTCGATTTGTGAGCCAAGGAGGACATCTTTCTATCATAACCTCAACTGTCATACCTTCCTCCTCACCCCTTGGTCACTCTCACCCATACAATTTAAATAGGGAAAGTACTGAGTGTACACATTGAAAAGGTAAATTTGATAAGGAATTCAGCAATGTGAGTGTTCGCTACGTAACTTTTCATTTTAGCGCCCTCTTGCGGTAAAAACAACTGTTCCGTATTCCAAATTATGATACTTCATTTGAAAGCTACTTTGAACAATTCAGAAAAAAATAACAAAAATTAAAAAAATTGACATTGTATGAACTTAAAAATTGGAAAGCCTTGCATAAATGTAACTCCAATCATTCCAAAATTCATTAATTCACAGTAGCTGCTCAAAGTGTTCTCCATTAACTGCCATACATGAGTATAAGTCAGTCTCGAAACGTTGTCTGACGTTTTGGAGCATTTCTGGAGTTCATTTGACGACATTCGGTGATAATACGTTGACGTAACTCTTCTGAAGAACCAGCCTGAATGGCGTATATTTTAGTTTTTAAATGGCCCCACAAAAAGTAATCGAAGGGGGATACATCGGGAGATCGGGGGGCCATTCAATGAATCCTCTCCTTCCAGTCCAGTGTCTAGGAAATCTTTCATTCAGGTAATGGCGAACTGCTGCAGCAAAATGTGGAGGAGCTCCGTCCTGCTGGAATATAGGGTGATCTACAAGGTGTCGGTTATCGTTTTCTATTATATGTCTGTTAACGTTGGATCAACAGTATCTTCGTCAAATTACCTGTTAAAAAAATGGACCAATAACACGATTGCCAAATATTCCATCCCAAACGTTTAACTTTTCTGGGTGTTGAGTATGTACTTGATGAAACACTCTTGGATTGGAATCTGACCAGTACCGACAATTATGACGATTAACAGTCCCGTTGCGATAAAAACTGCATTCATCCGAAAAACAAATGTTGAAAAGGAAATTTGGATCTCGTATAGAACTTCCACTCATGATTTCACAAAATTGTAAGCGACGATCAAAATCGTCTTCGTTAAGTTCCTGAACCAGTTTAATTTTATAGGGATGGAATCTGTGCGCTTTCAAAGTTCGCCCGGCGGTACGTTGACTTACTCCAGATAATTCGGCAAGCTTTCGTGTACTAAGTTGGATCCGCAACAACCTGTCCTGAAACGGCTACCTCTACTCATTCGTTTCTTACTGGGTTTTCAATTTGACGTTTTTTATTTGCCACAGATCCCTTTTGTCGAAATTTTGAAATATGTTACAAAACGTATTTACGATTAACGTTTTTGTTTGGGTGTTGCTCATTGAACAGTCTACTGGCTGTGTTGGCACAATCATGATTTTTTAAATAATATTCAATCATTTCTACCCTATCTGAATATAATAAACCATTTTTATATTCTACTCGTTAATAGACCTGAAGTACTACTGACCATAAACTGGCACAAATAAGAACTGAAATAATATATTTTTTATTTTACCAAAACATAGGCGAAGTAAGTCAATTTTCATCCAAAGGCACGAATGTCGTCAAATAACTCCAGAAATGCTCCAAAACGCCAGACAACGTTCCGAGACTAACTGATACTCATGTAGGGCACTTAATGGAGAACACTTTGAGCAGCTACTGTGAATTAATGTAGTTTGGAGTGACTAGAGTTAAATTTATGCAAGGTTTTACAATTTTTAAGTTCATACAATGTAAATTTTTTCAATTTTTTTCTGAATTGTTCAAAGTGCTTTCAAATGGAGTATCATAATTTGGAATACGGAACAGTTGTTTTTCCCGCAAGAGAGCGTCAAAATAAAAAATTACGTAGCGAACACTCACATGGCTGAATTCCTTATCAAATTACCTTCTCAATGATATTTCACAATCAGTACTTCCCTATTGAAATTGTATGGGTGATAGTGACCAAGGGGTGGAGAGGAAGGTATGACAGTTGAGGTTATGATAGAAAGATGTTCCCCTTGGATTACAAAGCGACGTGTTTTTACCAACACATGTGTCTTGAAGATATTCGATCTGTTTGTTTTAGGTGCCGCACCCTGTATATCGCATAAATACAGTATCAAGTCAAAGTTGTAATCTTCATTTTGGTATGCCTCAGGGCACGGTTTTGAGCCCCTTATTATTAAGTATTTATTTAAACAATATTTTCACCCTTGAAACTGAAAGGTAACATAGGAGTTTTGCGGACTATACAGCAATTATCTATATGAACGAGACTTGGGATGAACTCTCCAACCAGAAGAAGATTTCGTATAAATAAAATGAAAAATGCTATTGACAATCAATATTAGTAAAACAAAATACTTACCCTCTTTTTGTGATACATCAGGCTTGGCAGAATTCCATTGTATAAAAATGTATTATCATGATGCAGATTAATACTCGAACAAGTTGATACAATGAAATACCTTGGAGTCGCTGTCGATCCTCATTTGAGATGGGATCACCATGTTAACAAGGGACCCGAACGACTAGAGCCCTAATTTTCACGCTCTCGTTGAGTATCGCTCACATATGGAATTATTGGATGGAAAAGCGCGTCTCAACAACATACACTGCTTCTCAAAAGTCCGCTCCACCCCTCTTATTTTTGGAACGATTATACATAAACAAGTGAAATTTGAAAACTGAATATAAAAGGTTGTGAACTTCCCTACTAGTGATGATAGATGACGAAATCGTCAAAGATGACGTCACAACGCCATTGTGACCAATAATTTTAAATAAAACCCTACGGCAAGCGACACCTCTTTTAAAAGGTATCGAAAAAACCTATTCAATGATACTAATTTTGTTTGTTTTTATGGCAGTTTTAATGGCTCATTAGTAAACATCAAAACTAAAATTCCATTCAGTATGATATTAATTACAGATTTAAGAATCAGTATCTACTTAAAGAAATTGCTCGAAGTGACCTCCATTTACTTCCTGACAGTGAAATATCCTATTGTTAAACTCTTCTCGTTCTTTTGCAAATGTGTCTGCGGAAACAGCCTCACATTCTGCAACAAAACGTTGTTTGAAAAATTCAAATATTGTCAGGTTCAGTGGCGTACCTTCGATTCGAGGTACCCCCACAGAAAAAATCCAAAGGTGTGAGGTCCGGTGATCGAGCTGGCCATTCCGTTGAACCTCGTCGTCCAATCCATCTACCACGATACTCCTCATCCAAATACCGTCTTACTGCACCGTAATAGTGTGGAGGAGCACCATCCTGTTGGAATGTTATTTCCAAATTGCCGAATTCATCTGGATTGTCTTTCGAAATTTCAAGGATTAACCTCAGCTCCAGATAAACCTCACCAGTCAAATTAGTATTGGAAAAAAGAGGCCCAACGATGTGGTTTCCCAGGATACCTGCCCAAACATTCACCTTCTGGGGAAATTGGGTATGTGTTTCACGAAACAGCTGAGGATTTGCGTCACTCCAATACCTCACATTCTGTGTATTTACATTTCCATTTGGATAGAAAGTACTTTCGTCACTGAAACAAATTGTTTTGACATAGTCTGGCTGTTGGTTAATTTCAGTTTCCATATTTTCACAAAATTCTAGTCTTCGGTCTGGGTCGTCGTCTGAGAGTTGATGAACCATTTTTATTTTGTATGGATAAAATTTGTTTTTTTCAACACCCTGTGTACTGTACTTCAACTTAATTCACAGGTAGATGCAACGTGAGTTGTTGAAGAAGTAGGATTAACTATTACTTCTGCCAGTATATCAATTTTTTTCTTATCAGAAATTTGTGGTCTGCCAGATCGTTTCGCATCATTAATACTACCCGTTGTTTCAAACTTACGAAGAAGCTCCCTTAAATAAGTCCTCGGAACGGGGCGATCTGGAAACCTCTCATTAAAAATGCGTTCTGCTGCATGAATATATTGTCTAGTTTCATCAAGAATTAGGATCGCTGCTACTTTATCACCTAAAGCACGTACCATTTCGCTTCTTGAAGCTCTTAAACGTTCGGCTCACAACAGTTTAACAAATTATTGGAATGTACAAATATATTAAATGTACCAAAATCTGCTAAAACAGTTAAACGTTCGATCAACAATACAAAAATTATTAATTGTAGAAAAACAATTACAAAAACGTCGAATTAGGGAGACTAACAAAAACGTCAGCTTATTTGACAACTATCCAGAGGCAGAGCTTGAATTTGGAATTTTAGTATTAATTGATTTAATTCATCACAGCTTTGCGTTTTTTAAAAGCGAGTTGCCAAAACTGCCATAAACACAAACAAAATTAGTATCATTGAATTCGATACCTTTTAAAAGAGATGTCGCTTGCCGTTGGGTTCCATTTGAAATTATTGGTCACAATGGCTTTGTGACGTCATCTTTGACGATTTCGTCATCTATCATCACTAGTAGGGAAGTTTACAACCTTTAATATTCAGTTTCCAAATTTCACTTGTTTATGTATAATCGTTCCAAAAATAAGAGGGGGGGAGGGGAGTTTTGAGAAGCACTGTATTGGAAAGTTAGACAAAAAAATATTTTTAAACTAATTCACCATGGGAGAAAAATGTACTCATGAATTCTCACCTACCAAGATACCAAGGTATAAGATCTCAAACAAAGTTTTTTTCAATCGGCTGTTCTCCGACAATACAAAAAACACTAATTTCTTGAAATAGTCAACCATGTTCACTTCATCAGACAAAAAAGTTTCAAATTCAAAACACTATTTTTTTTATTATCCGTAAAAACATTTTATATACCTTGAGGAATCTAGCTGCTTCAACTATATTCCATCGGAGCTAAAATGTATAATTCGTTTACAATGTTCAAAAAACAACTCAAGAAATAGGTACTTGTCTACTATTGACTGACAAAAAATACACGTCTTATAGGAATGAATGAATGGAATATTCTCTTGAACTTGGAATAATTGATAAGAGGAAAGCAATATTTATTAATTATATGTATATACAGTGTGTTTCACTTGTCATGGAAACACCCCCGTATCTTCCGTAATTTGCGACGTAGAACCATAAAATTCCCAGGATCGATAGATACACTGAAACTGAACACACTGCACAAAAGAGTCATCCTATGTGATATACACTGCACGCCAGCAGCGATGGAACCACACATTTTGCCGGAAAATTATATTAGGGGGCAAAATTGGCCCGAAATTCCTTCGGATTCGTGTTCAGGATCCCCAAATTACTACTAATACACCAGTCTCCTGAAAAAATTTCGGTCCTGAAAAATTCTAATTTGTTTCATTTCTCATGGAAACCCGTATCTTCCGTAATTTTCGACGTAGAACCATGAAATTGTCAGGATCGATAGAACACTAGAAATGACTCACTGCACAAAAAGGGTCATCCTATGTGATATACACTGCACGCCAGCAGCGATGGAACCACCCATTTTTCCGGAAAATTATATTAGGGGGCAAAATTGGCCCGAAATTCCTTCGGATTCGTGTTCAGGATCCCCAAATTACTACTAATACACCAGTCTCCTGGAAAATTCTAATTTGTTTCACTTCTCATGGAAACACCCCCGTATCTTCCGTAATTTTCGACGTAGGACCATGAAATTGTCAGGATCGATAGGTATACTAGAAATGAACTCACTGCGCAAAGGGGTCATCCTACGTGATATACACTGCACGCCAGCAGCGATGGAACCACCCATTTTTCCGGAAAATTATATTAGGGGGCTAAATTGGCCCGAAATTCCTTCGGATTCGTGTTCAGGGTCCCCAAATCACTACTAATACACCAACCTCCTGAAAAATTTTCAGTCCTGAAAAATTCTAATTTGTTTCACTTCTCATGGAAACGCCCCCGTATCTTTCTTTTCGAGAATTATGAAACTCTCTAGAATGATAGATATGCTGAAAGTGCACCTATCAAATAAGTGGCCTCCTAATTGATATACCCCTCAGTTGCGACGGAACTACCCACTTTTCCAAACATCATACAATGCACTTCCGATCGAATGGAACAAACGGAGTAACAAACTGCCATTGAAATTAGTATGTGCACCAAATGCATCTCATTTCAAATGAACACTAGATTCGATATGGATTTGGTAATCATCAACTTAATTTTCTTATCACATGTCTCTCCTCACAGAAGGTGAGTTGTGCTATACCTCCGCACTCCGCACTTACTGTTTATAATATTAAGAATTGGACAATGATTTTCCATGAATATCAATAACAATAATTTTAATGTATCATTCAATTTTACTGCGCGGAACAGAAAATGTTTTTATAACTTTGAATTTGGATTCCAGCAATATCGAATTTCAAATGAATTACGGATGGTTCATGAAAAATGTCTATATTCAGTAATGCATAAGATGATAATGAATTCATTTTTTGAGGTACACGTAACAGGAAGGATTGGTTGAATTATTGCATTTTGAATGACAAAATCTTCTCCAATCCACCCTCTAATATTATACATTTTTAGTCTCCTTCTAATATTTCTCTTCTCAGTTTTCCCATGTATTATCTTGATATGTTTCGGGTTGTTCTTGTTTACTTTGTTTCTCGATGTGAATCAATCAGAACCATCCACAAATATATTTTTCCCCACATTCATAGAAACTCTTCAAACGCATCGGAAAATTAATTTTCAAAGAAATGAACTATTTCTTTGTTTAGATTTTGATCGCACATCATACTTTTATTCATGAAATGTTATTTGATCTTTACAATTCACCGCAAAATACGAAATCTCATATTATTTCTCCATCGTTATCTACATATGAATGAACGAACAAATCATTTTTTCATCGAATTGAAAGGATTGAAGTCAATCAAAAGCAGAGTGTGCCTTGACATTGCCATGGAAAACAATTCCTTATTGATATTTACTGACAACTTGTATTTGACGTTGAATTTAATATTACCACCAGTCTAGTTTCCACGAATTATTTCTAATTATCCTGTTGTTTTTGCGTTGTTTCCGCTTTTTTCGTTTTCGAAGATGGTTCGTAGATCTGTTGAAGAGAAAGTTGAAATCGTGTTGTTGGTTGGTGAAGGTACGAGGTCTTACCGTGAAGCAGCCTCTGAATTCAACAGAAGGCATCCGCACGAACCTTCAATTGGCCAGGAACAGTTTTCAAAATATTTAACCTCTTCAAAAGCACCGGCCAAGTTACGAAGGATAGAAAACTAGTTAGGCACCATATTGAAGATGATGTCATTTTGGCGGCTTGTCGAGTTGATCCTCATATAATTTTGAGAAATGTATCACTCCAGACATAAAATGCATGCTTTCAAACCCAAATTTCTCCACACCCTACATCCAGAGATGGAGTTGTTTATGGGACAAAAACAAAATAACGGTAATTCTAAGAAATTTTATATAGCATAAGGTACTTTCACCACCAATGGAGTGGTATCTTCCCAGAATATGAGATTCTGGGCTGAAGAAAATCCACATTGGGTTGTAAATGGTGAAAATCAAATATCTCATAAAGTCAATGTATGGTGTGGGATATTGAATGATAGAATCTTAGGTCCCTATTTTTTCGATCGAAATCTGAATGGAGAACTATTTGTGGTTATAAGAAATAACGTGATTTTTCAATTGGATGGTTCACCGGTGCACAATTATAGGATAACGAGGGAGTACCTATGAGATGGATCGGACCCAATAGCCCCCTTGTAGAATGGCCTCCGCGGTAGCCTGATTCAACCTCGATGGATTTTCATTTATAGGGAACATTAAAAAACAAGGTTTTTAAGAATAGGCCGCTCACTCCGTGCGAGGATTACTGAAGCATGCCAAGAGGTAACACGAGAGGAACTGAGGAAAGTTGGGAGAAATATCAGAAAGAGACGGGAAAAATGTATCTTATCAGAGGGGGGATTGATAGAAGGAACTATAATTTGAGAATGTGTGAATATTGTATGATTTGAAATTCAATTATTCTTATGGTAAAGTAAAAATTATATTATTCACGAACCATTCGTATTTAATTTGAAATGCAATTTTTCCACAGTGAAAGTCCAAAGTTTCGAAAAAATATAATTCCAATTCGCGGTGAAACATTCAATGATACAATGAAACTGTTATTCTTGTTGATCACGGAAAACACGAGAAAAATAACAGAGTTATACTTATGCATTCAATATTGCCACTAATTCATAACTCATTATTAGCTGCACAAAAGAGTCATCGAGTAATTTTCTTGTATGGGTATCCTTATGAGACTGATTGGGAGCTGCTTTCGTTCCTTAGTTTGACAAAATCTATAGGTATATTTTGAAAATTTCCATCGATCCTGGAAATTTCAACAATATAATTTTTTTCGAAAAAAATTGATTGTTCACGACTGGCGTGCAGTGTATATCACTACTTACAATCCATTGAGTCGATAGTTGCATTTCTGGGATATTCATCAATTCAAAGAATTTCGTCATTATAATTCGATGATAACGGAAGATACGGGGGGCGTTTCCATGAGAAGTGAAACAAATTAGAGTTTTTCAGGACTGAACATTTTTCAGGAGACTGGTGTATTAGTAGTAATTTGGGGATCCTGAACACGAATCCGAAGGAATTTCGGGCCATTTTTGCCCCTAATATAACTTTCCGGAAAAATGGGTGGTTCCATCGCTGCTGGCGTGCAGTGTATATCACATAGGATGACCCTTTTTGTGCAGTGAGTGCATTCCTAGTGTTTCTATCGATCCTGAAAATTGTATGGTTCTACGTCAAAAACTACGGAAGATACGGGGGTGCTTCCATGAGAAGTGAAACAAATTAGAATTTTTCAGGACTGAAAATTTCTCAGGAGACTGGTGTATTAGTAGTAATTGGGATCCTGAACACGAATCCAAAAGAATTTCGGGCCAATTTTGCCCCCTAATAAAATTTTCCGGCAAAATGGTTGGTTCCATCGCTGCTGGCGTGCAGTGTATATCACGTAGGATGACTCTTTTTGTGCAGTGAGTTCAGTTCTAGTGTATCTATCAATCCTGAGAATTTTATGGTTCTACGTCGAAAATTACGGAAGATACGGGGGTGTTTCCATGAGAAGTGAAACACACTGTATATATATATATATATATATATATATATATATATATATATATATATATATATATGTATATCCGAATATATTATTGAGTTATACTAAATATTTTATTCAATGATTCGCAATACGTCATCATATACAGGGTGATTCAAAATTCAGTATAAAGATTTCAGGGGCGTATTTTTAGGTCAAAATGAGACTTTTTTCCTTAGACATGTGTCCGCAAACTCTTCGTTACCGATCTACACAGCGTTAAAGTTTCAAGATTTTTTATTTTTTTCTTCATAGCTTTTTCAGTTATTGATAGATTGAGATCAAATTTGAAATATAGGTTACGTTTCAGGGTTTACATCATCCAGTATGCCAAGTGATTGTAAGAATCTACAGGGATATATTTTTTCAGGGGTCAAGCCCTTTTTCGCTCCATAAACTTTTTTGCAGTGCGCCGGTGGTGGATTCTAATATGAAATGAATTCTTGGTTTTGATTCAAATTTTTTTTGTCTCTTGAAATTTTTACACATCTGCGACCGTTATCGAGAAAAAAGTAAGTGAGTAGCATGTTTTCGTGTAAAACCCTCCAGACAGTTGAATGGGAAACATCCAAATCCCGTGCTATTTGTCAAAATCTCTTCATCTCTTACTGGGTTGCGTGATTGTCGCGGTCTGCCAGCATCCTTGGAGTCTGAAATCTGCCGTATTTCCGAAGGTGCTGATGGGAATTTATGAAAGTTCAATAGTTGGGGAGCTGGCGATTGGGAAATATTAGCGCGTACAACCTCTGAGCTTCAAGTCCGTTACCATTAGCCAGGCCATAAACAAAATGGATGTCAAATGAATATGGTTCGTTTTCCATTTGAAGGTAGTTCCGCCACGAGACAGTTAAATTAGGAAATTATAATCGACGGAATCGAAAAATTTCAAAGGACTTTTAATCTGTTTTTTTTTACGGGGGGCACTTGCGCCCCCCATCGACTCTAGAAAATTAGAAAATTTCTTCGTTATAGGAAGTTGGCGACTCAAAAAATTGACGTCCACGGAAAGCGCAGCAAAAAAACATTTCCGACCCCCCCCCCCTCACTAGGAATCCTACGTCATTGGAAAAAATTATCGTTTTTCGATAAAACTTCAATGGACTTTTTTGTAGTACTCTCTTTTTGATTTTTTTTTTGGGTGAAGGGGGGTATCGTTAAAATCGATGGGGTCAACTAGGAGAAGGAGTTTTTTCTATCGCGTTCAGACCCTCAAATGGTCTCCCGTCCTTCTTCAAAGAGTCACCTGGCACAATCCGCATTTCTCTACGACCCCTCCCCTCCTTTAGGCTGTGCGCTTCCCCGTGGACTATTTTGAATAACGAGAGTAGTTTTGATTATATCTGTCAAACTAGATGGTCAATAACTTTGATTTTTTTGTCACAATATCTGTGATATCCTGCTCTAGCTCCTCGTTTTTCATAAACTTCTTAATTTTAGCACTAACGGTAGAATTAATAATGTGCGCTTTCCCGTGGCTATTTTAAAAGAGGTATTTTTTGCTCTAGCTCCTCGTTTTTCATAAACTTCTTAATTTCAGTACTAACGGTAGAATTAATAATGTGCTGTTTGCCTATGCATGGTCTATATGTTACGTGTTAATTGAGTCAACTTCAATTATATATATCTCGGGTTCGGGATGGTGAAACTTCTTAAAAGTTTATAGAGGTGTTGTTCACATGGTAAACAATACGTATGCCAAATTTTAATAATTTCCTCATTCAACTGTCTCGTGGCGGTACTACCTTAATGTTGAACAAATACACGATGAGACATCCGCCAACTTTCAAATAATGTCACATGCTTCAAAACAAACCTAAACGTCAAAATGAAAATAGCAGTCAAAGCCCACTAATTCTCTTTATCATTGTTTTGTTGAAAAATTTAATTAACTCTAGCGAATTACAAAAAATGATGTTACTTTTTTTCTCGATAACGGTCGCAGATGCGTAAAAATTACGGGAGACAAAAAAATTAAAAAAAACAAATAATTCATTTCATATGTTAGAATCCATCAACGGCGCACTACAGAAAAGTTTTGTGGGCGAAAAAGGGCTTGACCCTTGAAAAAACATCCCTGTAGATTCTAACAATCACTCGGCATACTGGATGATGTGAACCCTAAAATGTAACCTTTGTTTCAAATTGGACTTCAATATCGCGAAAACTGAAAGAGCTATGAAGAAGAAAATAAAAAAATCTTGAAACTTTAACGCTCTGTAGATCGGTAACGAAGCGTTTGCGGACACATGTTCATGGAAAAAAAAAGTTTAATTTTGAACTGAAAAATACGCCTCTGGAATGTTGATACTGAATTTTGAAACACCTGTATAATATTCTGAAAAGTTGTTAACCAAGAAATATTGAAAAAAAAATTTGACTATCTTCTCAGTCCTACTTGTAGTATCATAACTTTGTTGGAAAATAGATTTATTCCCAAAAATGTTTCTTTAAAACCAAATCTTCTCTTTTTTGTAGAATAATCATTCTATTTCAACATGAATAACGTATTATAATTTATGAAATTGTATTTTATGTAGAAATGTTTTGTTGTTGATACATTTGTTGTCGAATGAATCTTATCTTTTAGAAGTAGTTTATTAGACAGCTGGTACATCCGTTATTAGCTCTGTTTATGTGTTGCCGTAAAAAATGCCCTATGCCAACATGATAAGTAGTAGTGTAAACTTTCTGTATAATATATTGAGAAACCATTTTCCTTTATGTTGAACTGTGTCCCTATTTTTCCAAGCTCCTCTTCAATAGAAAAATCGAATTTAAACGGTTTTCTTCACATAAAGGATTTAATATAAAATTGAACCAGAGAAAGGTAGATCTCAGGTGAAAAACAACTACTTTCCTGGCAAATACCACGCAGAACGTTGAATGATATTCACCTGAAAATCCATGCATACTTCCATATAATATCAATGGACATTGAATGCAAATGTTTCTTTCTGATAAGCTCGATTATGTTTAATTTATGTCGTGTTCACCTAACAATCCGCATACCGGTTTCAGGCTTCTTGGCCCTCATCAGTACGGAGTAGTCAACCAGCCAAAGGTCCAAAGAACTCTGGCTGAAGTGAGACACAACGTAAACAAACCATCATCGATCTTGTAACACCTATAGGTACGCCGGAAAAGATAAACTTTAACTGGCGGTACCTAGTGACAGAAAGAAACACTCCGAAAATCTCCCACCTCGATAGGTTTCTAAATAATAGATTCCTTCTCAGTAGGAGTGGCAAGCCCGTCTAGCATATAGTAGAGATAGTGCCATGGAGTGGAATGAATAGAAAATCGAATTTAAACGGTTTTCTTCACATAAAGGATTCAATATAAAATTGAACCAGAGAAAGTAGATCTCAGGTGAAAACAACTACTTTCCTGGCAAATACACGCAGAACGTTGAATGATATTCACCTGAAAATCCATGCATACTTCCATATAATATCAATGGACATTGAATGCAAATGTTTCTTTCTGATAAGCTCGATTATGTTTAATTTATGTCGTGTTCACCTAACAATCCGCATACCGGTTTCAGGCTTCTTGGCCCTCATCAGTTTTTCACCTGAGATCTACCTTTCTCTGGTTCAATTTTATATTGAATCCTTTATGTGAAGAAAACCGTTTAAATTCGATTTTTCTATTCATTCCACTTCACATGGCACTTATCTCTCACTATATGCTAGACGGGCTTGCCACTCCTACTGAGAAGGAATCTATTATTTAGAAACCTATCGAGGTGGGAGATTTTCGGAGTGTTTCTTTCTGTCACTAGGTACCGCCAGTTAAAGTTTATCTTTTCCGGCGTACCTATAGGTGTTACAAGATCGATGATGGTTTGTTTACGTTGTGTCTCACTTCAGCCAGAGTTCTTTGGACCTTTGGCTGGTTGACTACTCCGTACTGATGAGGGCCAAGAAGCCTGAAACCGGTATGCGGATTGTTAGGTGAACACGACATAAATTAAACATAATCGAGCTTATCAGAAAGAAACATTTGCATTCAATGTCCATTGATATTATATGGAAGTATGCATGGATTTTCAGGTGAATATCATTCAACGTTCTGCGTGGTATTTGCCAGGAAAGTAGTTGTTTTTCACCTGAGATCTACCTTCTGGTTCAATTTTATATTGAATCCTTTATGTGAAGAAAACCGTTTAAATTCGATTTTTCTATTCATTCCACTTCACATGGCACTTATCTCTCCTCTTCAATGCTGTTCAATCCATATCTTTCTCACAATACAAAGCCAAAAATGTTATAAAGAAATAGTTAGTATTTATTTAATCCATGCGAAGAAATGGAGACTTATTTCAATTTTGAATATAATTTGTTGGACACGCGTTTGTTAATTCCCTCATCCAAATTAATTAGGGTTTAGAGCTGACAAAAGATTGGATTATAGATAAAAATAAGAGGGGTAACTGGTAACTCTGAAATGACAATGACTCTGAAATCCCCGGACTTTTATACGGGGCACCCAGGAGTGAGGGATGATCGGATATCAGGACTGTATGAGTTTTGTACCTTGGCGTTCAAGGAGTTCAAAAACGAAACTCACTATTACAAATATAGAAATTCAAATCAATTGTTAAGTTGTATAATTTATTTATTTATAAATACGTTAGATTATATTTAAGGCAGAAAGGACAAATCAAACCCGTGTTTCACTTAAAAAACAATTATCAGTCTAAAATAGTAAAAATTTAGTTTGAAAATTCATTGAGCATAGGCCTCTATCATTCTTCATCAAGTCTTGATGCATATTTCATACAAAACTTTGACTTGATTTGTCACTGTTTGTTTTCTACAAACCATACTTGTGATTTTAATATTGACTGGTTAGTCCCCTCTTACGAAAGTGTATTTTTTTAAATATTTGATTATTCCACTGAATTAAGTGATGTGTGAAGAAACCAAAACACTAGTGGATCATGTATTATATTTTGGAGTCAATATTGTTGCTGATGTACATGACTGTCCTATAATAACTGACCATTCTATTCTATCGATTAAAATTTACAATAGTATACATTCAAATGAATTAGTTACAAAATTTATAAATTTGAATACGGAAAACTCAAATAACATAAAAACCAATCCCATTTCGTACAAATTCAATCTAAATACTACAAACGTAGAAATTATTTATTATGAAATCTTTGGAAAATTGTGAATGTGTTATAATAATATTTCCTTTGGATACTGTCAATTTTAATTAAAGTGCCATGATTTGATTATGAAGTCTATTTGAAAAACTAAAATGAGAGATAATAGTCTAAGATCCACAAAATGATCACTACGTCTATATGTTTTTCAATTGATATGCAATCTTTATAGATACTTTTTGATAAGGGAGCACGTTTCTGCTCTATCAAAATATGTCCGCAAGTATTTCTAATGAAAATCTTGTTAATTATTATTTTTAAACAAATTCGTTTGATCATTTTTTTGAAAAAATATAATTCATTTCAAAGAGAGATATGTAAATTAAAAAATTTGGGTTGTCATTCCTCACTCGGTCGCAACCTCTTGGCAAGCAGGTGTGAACAGGTATTACTCTGTTGAATTTATACGTTCATAACGTATTTTAATGAGTTATATTATCAAATTGAAGTCTATTTGCTCCACCTGATGGAATATGGTTGTCTATTCAAATGTCATCGGAGATAGATGTGAAAAGGGGGGTTCTACAAAGTCCTAGGTCCATTTCTTTTCATTTTCTACCTGAATGATATAAGAGCTCTATATTAATTGTGTATTCATTAATTCATTTGCTGACGATACCTTACTATCCTGTAGTGTTATTGATCTTGAAACAGCTATTTAAAATTGGATACCATATTAGCATCTGTCAACAGTTATTCAAGAACAAACTGAAATTAAATGTACTCAAAATACAAGCAATGATCATAACATTTGAATATAAATATAGCACTCTTCGTGGTGACAGCATAAATTTAAATATTAATGGTGAGAGAGTGTAAAAGCATCAGTAGTGTCACTTGGATGATTTTTTGAATTTTACCTTTGATTATATTTGTAAAAATATATTTCTTTTGTAGAATATCGCATCACTTGTCAACAGAGACAAATTACTGTCTATAACGCAATAATTCGGCCTCATTTTGATTACTGTGCATCCTTTTTGTAACAATCAAAGTTAAATTGATAAGCTAAATAAGCTTCAAAATCGGGAACAAGAATAATCATAAAAACTAATAGTACTCCGATAAAAAATATGTTAAACTCTCTCCATTGGTTTTCGGTGAAAAATAGACAAAGGAAGACAAAGTGGAAGAGATTGATTTTTGAAACGATTATTGTGAAAATTTTATTACCTAATGAAGAACTGTCCTTATAAAAAAATCACCGAGAACCTATTGCTTAAGATACTTTCAGTAATGGAACAGAGCTTCGAGAACTGTTAAACAACTTTCAAGAGAAGATGAGAAAATGTGAAACTGTCTAATCGTACAGATTCAGAGATATGTTGCCCGAATAAAATTCGTGAGTGAAATTCCTGTTGAGATTTTAAAAAATCAAAAAAATTCATTTGTTACCAAAATCGACAAATAATATGTCGTTCATAGAGATTTTCGAATCCTACAACTTTTATTGGAAACATTCCACCATAAATGTACCTACACAATACCAGAAAATGTCTGTAAATTCAGACAATGACAATGACAACAATATATCAGATCACCAACTATACTTTACTCCTTCGGTATGAGCAACTCTGATATTCCTGAAAATAATACCTTATATACTTTACTCAAATAATTCTAACGTCAACAATCTCATAGCACAGTTGCAAAATGAAACATGGGCAGACGTATATTCAGCAACAAGCGTCGATACGAAATTTAACATATTTCACGACAATCTGATTTATCATTTTGATGAAACATGGCCTCAAAAAACATAAAATCACCAAAAACACCGGAAATGGAAAAGAATGGGCCAATGACAAAATTAACAATCGAGAAAAACCTGAAACATCTATTTTATTCCCAGAAAAAAATTACAATCTGAAAGAAACATAATACAAAATTTCAAAAAGGAAATACAATGAGCTCATCAAACTCACTGAAAGCCAAGTCTATCACAACAAAATACATTTTTCCTCCAACATTAACAAAACTACTTGAAATAATTTCTGAGTTGAGCGAAAAATCTTCCATGAATAAAAATATTTCTCTCAATTTAAATGATGAAGCACTGAGAACCCTCTCGTAATATCCCAAGCCTTCAAAACTTTTTATACATGCCCCTTATGATACTATCAATAAAATTAACGTAAATGGAAAATCACCATACAAATCTCAGAGAAGCATTTTCATAGAATACGTTACGGAAAAAAAAATTATAGACATAAAATATAAAATCAAGAAAAAACATTCATGTGGTCCTGACGATATATCAACATTTTTATTAAAAAAAGTCGCTGACTATATCATCGAACCCCTCACTCATATAATAAACACATCTTTTCAAGAGGGCATTTTTCCTACCAGATTGAAGAATGCCCTAGTCACCACGATTTAAAAAAAATCAGATTTCCATAATCTCGAAAACTACCTATAGACCATTCAGAGTTCCTCCCTTACTATCAAAAGTTTTCGAATATTGTATGCTCTCTCAACTTCTGAAATTTTTAGACGTAAATAACTTACTACATCCCGATCAACATGGTTTTCGTGCAACGATCAGTGCTATTCACTCCTTCTATGGAAACATTATAAAATCCATCGAATCTGGGCAAAATCCAACAGGAGTATTCCGTGATCTCAGTAGAGCTTTCGATTGTGTGGTACACCAAAAATGCTTATTAGACAATGGAATAAGAGGGAAACCATACGAATCAACCACACCAAAACAATAACAACAAAATAACTCATCTCTCAAGTCCACAACAAAATAACATTGGTGTTCCTCAAGGGTCCGTCCTAGCACCTATACTATTCATTAAATATATATATATATATATATATATATATATAAATGAACTGTCAACTATTCTACCAGGAGCCTTCACACGTTCATATGCTGATGACGCTACCCTGCTCTTCCATGACCAATCAGCACTCGAACTCCACAATAAAATAAAATACACAACGGATGCCTAACGTAGTTGAATGAGCAACAACTCTCTGTTTCTTAATATAACAAAAGCAAGTTTCACTACCTTCCATAACAGACAAAACACTAATCTACCATCCTTGGGCTTGAACATCAACGGAACACCTCTTGAACAAAGTACGTCCTCCAAATTTCTAGGTATCATAATCGACAAGATTGTAAAATCTGACCAGCTCTCTGCACTCTAAATGCTACCAAACTAGAATTATAAAAAGTGTTTTAGACACCTCTAGTATACTACTGTTCTATCATGCTCAGGTACAATCAAGAATATGCTACGCAATCACAGAAACTCTCCAGCAGCGAAAGATGTATTCATCGCACAAAAGCGAATAATACGTTGCCTTGCGAACGTCTCCCAGCAGACTTCATGTCGAAAACTTTTCAAAAAAGATGGAATTCTTCCACTCCCTGGTTTGTATATTTTGGAAGCAGTAACATATATCCATACAAACAAAAAATTTTTGCACAAATAACCAATACCACAAATATAACACGAGAAGAAAAAACTGAGGACTGAGATTATACAATGTACTTTTCAATGAGCTGAAAGTATTAGAACAAGCGCATATCTTCAGAAAAAAAAACTAAAGCCTTTCTTCTGGGCATAACTCCTCACAACCTCGACGAATACTTTCGATATTTTCGATTCTTTTTTTGTTATCAACATATATTTCCACGAAGTACTGCATCTATTTGATTACTGATTGTTGAAGCTGATGTGCCTCATTCTTTTATTTATTTTTTATTGGAACGTAGTTCCTTATCGCGCGTTGCGAAAGAGGGCTAGACGGAATAAATTAAGACCAAAAGTTGTAACGAGACTTCGCTATGGTTATAAGCGGTGCGGCGTGCGCGTGTTTCTCTGTCTGTCTCTCTCTCTCATAGAAAGCAAGCCAGCTATTTTCGTTTCGTCTTTCTATTTCACATTGAACAGTGTGGTGTCACGACGATTATTTTTGTTGAGTGTATACAGGTTTTTTGTACATAATAAATAATAAAAAATAATAACAATAATGAATCCTGACAGTGTTTCTGCACAAGTTCCAGATATTGCTGATGGAGTTGGGTAAGTAGAGATTTTATACAGACAATAATAAATGCTTATGTATTTTTAGCAAGTACGCATTATAACCTCTCTTTACTATTGTGCTAACCAAGTCATACGCGTTATAATCTCTCCATTATTGTGTGTTTAGCAAGTGTACGCGTCATAACTTTAATAAATTTAAAAGCAAATTATATTTTAATATACAATATCAATGCGTATGTATTTAGCAAGCCGTGCGTGTTCTAACCTATACGCTGTTGTGTTTACGAAGTCGAGAGAGTATATATATATATATATATACACACTCTGTTGTGTTTACAAAGTCCCGCGCATCTATGACGTGTACGAAAGAATAGACAGACAGAGTGCATATATATATATATATATATATATATATACAGTGTGACCCATTTTTAATGGAAACACCCCCCTAAAATTTGAAGTTGTAAACAGATTTCAATAATTTGTTTTTGAAATGTCAAGTACTGAAAGGTCTACCTTGGGACAAAATTTGAAATGTTTATTCCAATTTTCAGGGCATACTACGATATTTTTTGAGAGATAAGTGCCATGTGAAGTGGAATGAATAGAAAAATCGAATTTAAACGGTTTTCTTCACATAAAGGATTCAATATAAAATTGAACCAGAGAAAGGTAGATCTCAGGTGAAAAACAACTACTTTCCTGGCAAATACCACGCAGAACGTTGAATGATATTCACCTGAAAATCCATGCATACTTCCATATAATACCAATGGACATTGAATGCAAATGTTTCTTTCTGATAAGCTCGATTATGTTTAATTTATGTCGTGTTCACCTAACAATCCGCATACCGGTTTCAGGCTTCTTGGCCCTCATCAGTACGGAGTAGTCAACCAGCCAAAGGTCAAAAGAACTCTGGCTGAAGTGAGACACAACGTAAACAAACCATCATCGATCTTGTAACACCTATAGGTACCTCGATAGGTTTCTAAATAATTTTCAGGTGAATATCATTCAACGTTCATCATAATTTCAGGTGAATATCATTCAACGTTCTGCGTGGTATTTGCCAGGAAAGTAGTTGTTTTTCACCTGAGATCTACCTTTCTCTGGTTCAATTTTATATTGAATCCTTTATGTGAAGAAAACCGTTTAAATTCGATTTTTCTATTCATTCCACTTCACATGGCACTTATCTCTCACTATATGCCAGACGGGCTTGCCACTCCTACTGAGAAGGAATCTTTTATTTAGAAACCTATCGAGGTGGGAGATTTTCGGAGTGTTTCTTTCTGTCACTAGGTACCGCCAGTTAAAGTTTATCTTTTCCGGCGTACCTATAGGTGTTACAAGATCGATGATGGTTTGTTTACGTTGTGTCTCACTTCAGCCAGAATTCTTTTGACCTTTGGCTGGTTGACTACTCCGTACTGATGAGGGCCAAGAAGCCTGAAACCGGTATGCGGATTGTTAGGTGAACACGACATAAATTAAACATAATCGAGCTTATCAGAAAGAAACATTTGCATTCAATGTCCATTGATATTATATGGAAGTATGCATGGATTTTCAGGTGAATATCATTCAACGTTCTGCGTGGTATTTGCCAGAAAAGTAGTTGTTTTTCACCTGAGATCTACCTTTCTCTGGTTCAATTTTATATTGAATCCTTTATGTGAAGAAAACCGTTTAAATTCGATTTTTCTATTCATTCCACTTCACATGGCACTTATCTCTCACTATATGCCAGACGGGCTTGCCACTCCTACTGAGAAGGAATCTTTTATTTAGAAACCTATCGAGGTGGGAGATTTTCGAGTGTTTCTTTCTGTCACTAGGTACCGCCAGTTAAAGTTTATCTTTTCCGGCGTACCTATAGGTGTTACAAAACATACGAGCTTATCAGAAAGAAACATTTGCATTCAATGTCCATTGATACTTTACAAGATCGATGATGGTTTGTTTACGTTGGTCTCACTTCAGCCAGAGTTCTTTTGACCTTTGGCTGGTTGACTACTCCGTACTGATGAGGGCCAAGAAGCCTGAAACCGGTATGCGGATTGTTAGGTGAACACGACATAAATTAAACATAATCGAGCTTATCAGAAAGAAACATTTGCATTCAATGTCCATTGATATTATATGGAAGTATGCATGGATTTTCAGGTGAATATCATTCAACGTTTTGCGTGGTATTTGCCAGGAAAGTAGTTGTTTTTCACCTGAGATCTACCTTTCTCTGGTTCAATTTTATATTGAATCCTTTATGTGAAGAAAACCGTTTAAATTCGATTTTTCTACGATATTTTTTCTTAGTCGAAAATCGAGATTTTTTATTAGCGATTTTTTTATTGAGAAAATCAGTACGCCACTGGATTCACAGTGGCTCTTGACAGATGTGACCAAAATTTCATGAAAAAATATTCATTAATAACAAAGTTATGACAACTCAAAAATTCGAAAACTCACACAGCTAACAGTCACAAAAAACACCCTATATCAACAGATATAGCCATGAGAATATTTTTTTTATGATTTCAACAATAAAGGGCCGCCAGATGAAAAAAAAACAAATATCGTAAATTTTTTTATTGAAAATAACGGAATTACATTCAAGTTTTCACGCAAATTAACTGAAACTAAGACCTAATTGATTTTTCAATTTAAATCTTAGTCGCCATGGAAATGATATTACAGTTTGACACTTGTGAAAGATTTAAATGTACTATTGTCAACAATATTCACCTTACAATTCTTCGAATTATTTTGTGTCATGGCTGCAAGATTGAGCGTAAGAGAGAAAATTGAAATTGTACGCCTTTCGGGAGATGACGTTAGAAGTGCTAGAGAGGTTTGTAGAGTATTCAATGAGAGACTTCCAGATCGTCCTCGTATTAGCTGCGGTACGGTAAATAAAATAAATTAAATATTCAATGAAACTGGTGCAGTATCAAAAATGATGTTAAAAAGTAATCCTGTACAAAGACGAAACAGGAATGACAGGAATGATCAAATCATTTTAGATTATTTCGGAAATAATCCTAATGCCAGTATAAGGAATGCCACCTTAGATTTGAATATTCCACGAGAAACTATTCGAAGATGTCTCAAGGCGAAGAATATTAAACCTTTCAAGCCAAAATTTTTACATACACTGCAAGAAGGCGACGAAGTAAGACGTCTGGAATATTGTTTATGGGCCCAAGGGGAATATTTAAACAATATAAATTTCCTACAAAATATTTTATATACCGACGAAGCCACTTTCACTACAAATGGATAGTGTTGAATTGTGCTTTGGGAGCAATAATCCTAACTGGATAATAAACTGTAAAAGCCAGTATTCCCAAAAAATCAACGTCTGGTGTGGGATATTTAACGAACGAATTATTGGTCCTTTCTTTTTTGAGGAAAACATTAATGCGCAGAGGTTTCTAGAATTTTTAAACACAGAGTTTTGGGATGCTATTCACGAGCTGCCAATCAATGAACGATCAAATTTAATTGTCCAGTTAGATGGGTGTTCAGTTCATTATACCAGAGCTGTGAGGCAATGGCTTAACGAACATTTTCCAAACCGATCGATAGGCCGTGGTAGTCCGTTTATAGAGTGGCCACCCAGATCTCCAGACCTCACAGTTTTGGACTTTTTTCTCTGGGGACTTCTCACACAAAAGGTTTACAAAAACCGCTCAAGAGATAGAAATGAACTTTGTGCAAGAATTCGACAGGTATGTGCAGATATTACCCCACAAGAACTAAGGAACGTAATCAGAAACATTCGTAAGCGCTACGACAAATGTATCGAAATACGTGGTGGATTAGTAGAGGCTACTAGAATATGAGTTTGAATTAATTGTTGCACTGAATCGAAACATTTCAATAATTAGTTTTCATAGTTACGTTAATTAAAATTTTTTCCTTCATTATTAGTTGAATTGTGTGAATGTAATTCCGTTATTTTCATTAAAAAAATTTACGCTATTTGTTTTTTTTTTCATCTGGCGGCACTTGATTGTTGAAATCATAAAAGATATTCTCATGGCTATATCTGTTGATATAGGGTGTTTTTGTGACTGTTAGCTGTGTGAGTTTTCGAATTTTTGAGTTGTCATAACTTTGTTATTAATAATATTTTTTCATGAATTTTGGTCACACCTGTTTGGAGGCACTCTGAATCCAGTGGCGTAGTGATTTTTTCAATAAAAATCGCTAATAAAAAATCTCGATTTTCGACTAAGAAAAAATATCGTAGTATGCCCTGAAAATTGGAATAAACATTTCAAATTTTGTCCCAAGGTAGACCTTTAGTACTTGACATTTCAAAAAAAAATTATTAAAATCTGTTTACAACTTCAAATTTTAGGGGGGTGTTTCCATTAAAAATGGGTCACACTGTATATATATATATATATATATATATATATATATATATATAACTATGAATTTGAAATAAACTTTGTAGAAAGGATATTCTTGAGGTTGCAGTCAAATTTAATGGCCAATGAGAAAAGAAAAACTCTTTCTTATTTAGTCAAGCTTTCGAAAATGTTTATTTCATTATCAAGAGTAAGGTGAGGTTAAGTGAGACAGCGATTAATCACATTTTGTGATTAAGGTAGTTTTCAAAATCATATCACTATGAACACTACTAGTAATATATATAAATTAAACAATTGCAAACGCACATATTGTTTAAGAAACTTAATTTAAACAATTTAAAATTTGACAAGTACAAAAATTACATGGTTAAAGCATGACTGAAAAAGGAAAATTTCAGTCATGCTTTAACCATGTGGTAATTTTTGTACTTGTCAAATTTTAAATTGTTTAAATTTAGTTTCTTAAACAATATGTGCGTTTGCAATTGTTTAATTTTTATATATATTACTAGTAGTGTTTCATAGTGATATGATTTTGAAAACTACCTTAATCACAAAATGGTGATTAGATCGCTGTCTTCACTTAACCTCACCTTACTGTCTTGATAATAGAAAGAGTTTTCTTTCTCATTGGCCATTAAATTTGACTGCAACCTCAAGGAATATCCTTTCTACAAAGTTTATTTCAAATTCATAGTTATTTTCAACTAGTCCAGTCACGAGACTACCCTTCTTCAACTATATATATATATATATATATATATAAAATATATTATTATAACTTAAAAAAAAAAAAATTACAATTCCTTCACTAATTAATCGAAAGGAACTCCGTTCCATCCGGGTGTCCCTTGACACCTCTCAAGTTTTTATTTTTATATATAAATGAATGTATGTAAACAACAACGATGTATTATTGATTTGTTGAAAATATAAACAGGATGTTCATAAAATCAGATGTGGAATTGAGACTGGAATAGAAAATCAAATAACTATCTGAATGAAAATGCAAATTTTCAATTTCAGATTTTTTTTCTTTTGAGTTAGGGCCTTTTCAGAATATATATCAGATGTAGTTCGATGTCCAGCGTGGCTTTAGCCAGGAAGTAGTTGTTTTCTGTTAGACATTCACAAAAAATAACTTCATTTTAATCGTGGATTTTCAATTCACAGAAAAATATTTCTATCAATATTCAATTGAGAATGTATTGTTATTCCTATGTATTGTTATTCCAGAATTATGTACTGTGTTGACTGTCATATAGCTCTATAAGCTATTGTTATACAACCATTTTACCTGAAGATGATGGCTTTGAAGTGTCTCATTTATATATATTTATATCCCAACTATGTACTATTTTTTACTATTAATTTTATTTATACATGTACTGTATTGACTGTCCTATAGCTTTATGAGCTCGCATATGGATCAATAAACTATCTATCATCTATCTATTCATTCCTTTTTTTCCGCCTATGTCATGTTTTTTCAAGAACTCAACTTTTCCCAAAATAAAAAATAGATAATCTTTTGTATGGCCATACGAGCCACCCAAACCTACTTTTACTACGACTAGTATATGTCATTTTTTCTGCAAACGAAAGCATAGATATATGAAATGAAATTCTGGTTTACACTGTGTTAACAAGAGTTAAATGACCTTTTGTATGGTGAGCATGGAGATTGATATGCCATGTTTTCAGATGAAATATATATCCTTTCAACTTTTACACCGAATAAAAAGTTATAAATTCACCCCGGAGGAGTGAAAGTATATACGTATCCATGGTAATGATGATAAAATTTGAGAATATAGAAAACATCAACTTCAATATAAAAATTTCATCATAATCATGAGATTATAGGAGAAAAATTATAGTTTAGAAAAACCTAAAAAACACGCTTATACAGCAATAGGGACTAAAATGTTTTAAAATAATAAGAATAGTTAATGACCAAAAAAATATTTCTTATGTAAAAAAGCGTGAGGTGCTAGATATCAGTTATCTTGATATCATTATGAAAAGTAAGTAAAGACCAACCATGCTCTTCACATAGAAGAACATTTTTTGGTCAATTACTTTAATTCTATAATTTTAAAGCCAAATTCTTTATTAATTTACGGAGTATAAAAAAAAGTCCAAGTGGTATTGTTGTATCTTCAATAGTTTATAAGTTATTTAAATTAAAAAGTCTTAAAAACAATATTTTTGAAGTATTTTCATAAATAATAGCAAAAACGTTAATGAATAATTGAGTTAGAGCTTCGGTTGAGAGCTCAATTTATTTATTGTTTAACGGAGAATAAAAAAGTGTTTTTGTTGTATCTTCTTTCGATTACAATAATGGAAAACCGAAAGATAACAACAAGCTCAAGAGCACGAAAATATTTGAAATTATAAAAAAAATAGAAAAAAATTTAATACATTTGTTTCTATTGAATGAATGTGGTTTTTTGTGGAGGAACAACGTTTCTTGACATGTTTTTTGGGTAACCTTCCACAGTCTGAAAATGAAAATATAATCAGGAAAATCTTTTGAATTTTTTAAAAAATTTTTTGATAGGCAAATCCAGAAAAAAGTTATTGACAAATTGAATCATTTTCCATAGGAAATATAATTTGTGAACGCAAAACTTATCGGGTAACTAATAGTTTGCCCTTTCTACACTTTATAGATTTTCCTGATTATATTTTCATTTTCAGACTGTGGAAGGTTACCCAAAAAACATGTCAAGAAACATTTGTTTCTATTTTTTTTAACCTAAAAAAAGATTGCGCGGAAATCCATTTGTTTATAACAAATTGTTTAAATAAAAAAATAAAAAATAAACCATTTTTTTTTGGAATATGAAAGAGCCATAGAAATAATGATTAGAGAAAAGAACGGTTCTTTAATTAATATTAATATTTGGCACAAAAAAAATGTTAATTAACAAATGCGTTTTTAAGCAATACATTTTTTTAAGATACAATTTTTTCCTAGAAAATATAATTTTTGTCAATGATTAGATTCCAAAAA
Organism: Gonioctena quinquepunctata; assembly: GCA_018342105.1. Classification (NCBI taxonomy): domain Eukaryota; kingdom Metazoa; phylum Arthropoda; class Insecta; order Coleoptera; family Chrysomelidae; genus Gonioctena; species Gonioctena quinquepunctata. The sequence goes on from JAFIRS010002548.1 coordinate 91,848, forward strand.
AACTCGTAAACAATGCATTTGTTTATAACAATTATTTTTGTTCTAAATGAACGAATCGTGAGGTGCGCGCGGAAGCCACATCAGCCGTTTTTAGCCCTCTTTTCACTTCTCAATTAAAATTATAAATATTGGTGGTAGAATTTTAGCAAATTTGCTTTTAAGGATCGATTTTTTCGATTTGAGATATCTGCAATAGTTTTTGAGATATTCGCGATAAATGAAACCCCCCTTTTTTGACTAATTTGCTTATAACTTTTGCAGTTTTTTCGAGCGGGACGTCAATTTTTTCAGAAAGTTTCTAGATGTAATTACGAATCGAATGACTCCCAGATAATTTCCGGTGAAGGAGAACTCGAATTCGAAGAAAGGCACATGTTGATCAGACTAATTGTGCTGAGTACGACCAGTACATTCGCCATATCTTTGAAATGTATTTTTTTTCTGACAATGAGAATATCAGGTCATAATTATTGTATTGTCATCGGTTCTTAATACGTCTCTAAAGTTTCAAATGATTTGGACGTCTGGAAATGGGTTAACATTAATTTCAAAGATTCTGTTACCTACATATATACAGGTGAAGCTAATAAGCGTGTATAACAAACATAAATCATTATAAAATTGTGATCAATATTATAAAAGCCGATGTCTGGGGTGAAACTTTCAGGTTATATCTCTACTGTGGTGAAGGTACTTACCATGGAAATATTTTCCCCAATTTTGACTATAAATGGATGAATTGAGATTCTTCAACTTTTGCTTTCTGATATTTAATGGGTAAAAACGGATGAATATTTTTGTTTCATTAAAATATGTCTCATTAAAACCGATTTTTTCCTAGATAAAAGGTGTTATTCATCAATGATTTCAGCTCTACTTTTTTCTCCCTTTATGTAACTAAATTATATTTTACAAATATCTTGGGAAAAATTGTAGTTATATTGCTAATTATTATTATTTGATTCAGGAAAAAAAAATCACCACGGTTGCCACTCCGATATTGATGATTTTTCCAAATTTAAATTTTTGGGCCTTGATATACCTAGCCCTATATCATGTGTCTGCGCCTTCCTTCTGTGTTCCTTTTCAATTGAAAAAACAGAAATTTTCACTGCTTTACTAATGAATAACATATTTTTCATATAAGTATTTTATGAATTATGAACAAAAGTAAGAAATGTTCATCCAGCGGATTGCATCAAGTTGGCAATAAAAACTATGCTAGCATGATTTTGATGCAAATTAAGGACTTTCAGACCAGACGGCGACATAATTAGCCACAGGCTGCACCTGTGGCTAATTATTAGATTCCTTAAAAGACAAACATTATATTAGGCGGACATTTTGTACGCATATTTTGCAATTGCTGAACCTTTTCAGCAAATGGACTCTGTAGAGATAATGCAGTATTGTTTACGTGAAACCCTAGGAAAATTATCCACATAGCATCAATCCAAATTGGAAATACTCATCCTAACTAATCACGAAATGGTGGGCTGTACCCTCAAATCGTTGATCCGTTTCTAGCTAAGATTCAGCAAAGAATACGCCTTTGTTATTTTCATATTCCGATTATAAAATAGCAGTGAAACACGACCAATTGATTCAAAGAAGTTCCAATTTTCGACATATAACCAGACACCTTTATCGAAAACGCAAGGCAGAGTGATAATTAATTGAAGTTTTTTATTCTGCTATTTCGAGCATTTCAAACATCTACGGGAAAAATGCCTTATAGTCTTCAGTTTTCAGATAATCAATGGATAACATAAAATTGTGTATACGACACGCTGAATATCGAAAACAAATGAATAAAAATTAGTCGCCTCAATAGACACGTGAGAACTGTTGTAAAAGCTATATTTTATCTAGATTAGCCTGTTATATCAGCCTCAAACAGATCACTGCCTGGGGTGACAGGGGTGGTTCATCCCTCATTGACTTGTGCCCCTCCCTTTTGTTGCTTACCATATTGATGCGTCAAAATACTTTTTGTTATCACATCGTGCCCGAGTGCCCATGAAAATGAAAATAAACAATTGATTTTAATCAGATTTGTGTGGATCATCGCATGGGAATGGTGTTTGAATGATAATGGGATTATAATTTATGATTGTCTTTTCAAGTTGATTTTGGGTTCAAAATATTGTTAGATCTTCGAAAGTAAATAGTTTCCTCATTTCGGAGAAATTGTCACTAGGACCATAAGGAATATTTATGGGAATATTTAGAAGTTAAATAATAATAAAAATGGCAAAACGAATATGAGAATCGATGTTTTTTAAATATTGAACCATGATATTTTTACTATTATGTATATATTAATACGAATGTAGGATATATGAAAGTTATTCGGTTCAATAAAAAATAGAGATAAGGACCTGTACGAAGAGACGTTAATATTTAATAGAATGGGGAATAAAAAGAAATAGATTCCTCTGTCATTGATTCCTGATCCGAATTGAATATTAAAATAAGATGTAAAATTCAACTTTTTCAGAACACTAATCTTCCATCTAGACCACTGAATAACTCGTCAATTACTAGTTATTCGGTTCAATGAAAAAATAGAGATGAGGACCTAACGAAGAGAAGTTAATATTTATTACCAAATAAAAAAAACTGTATTGATTCCTGATTCGAATTAAATATTAAAATAAGATGTAAAATTCAACTTTTTCAGAACACTAATCTCCCATCTAGACCACTGAATAACTGTCAATTACTAGTTATTCGGTTCAATGAAAAAATAGAGATGAGGACCTAACGAAGAGAAGTTGATATTTATCAACTCTTAGAATGGGGAATAAAAAGAAACTGTCATTGATTCCTGATTCGAATTAAATATTAAAATAAAAACTTTTTAACAAAAAATTAAACCGACGAAAAAATCAACTGAAAAGCAAAAAATAAAATAAACCTTCTCAGTCTCAATGATAATTGAGCTCCTAAACTAATTATATTACTTTGAGAAAGTAATCAAAACGACGCTGTGCATCTCGCTGCCATCATTTTACGCTATACCTAATTCAATTGCTAGTTTGTTTGGCGCCGACTCAAAATTAGTTACTCACATTAGTTTAGGAGCTCAATTATCATTAAGACTAGGAAGTAGACTAGGAGGAATCGGCGCATGAGTACCGAAAACTATTCCACCTCAATTTTTTTATACGATCCTCTTTAAATTGCCCTACTGATGATATAAATGCATGTTGCCATGGGGCAACCCCGTGCCATATTGTTTAAACCGAAATTGTTAAAACAATTTCAAGGAATTGTTATTTTCCAACCGGACAATTTTTTTATATTCTTTATTGAAATACAAATAAAAAAAATCCTATGACTTTTCACGATAAAGTTAATATTTTTGGAGATATGAATTTTTAAAGGTACGAAAAATCTCAAATTTGGGTACTTTTGACCCATGAAAAATATATAAAAAAAAAGAATAAAATATAAAAAATATTTTGTTTTTTATTCTTTATACAATAGTTAATATCCTTAATTGAGATTTGAGAAAATTTCATTGTTTATACCTGTTTTTTAATTGTTTATTACGCGCGCTCACAAGTATGCGTTCCTTACCTTTAAGTGTCGCCGTCTCTCTCTGACTCATACGCTGCATCGGCCTCTCTGTGTCATGAATCATTATTCAATACAATATGAGTTCTTTCTGTTCTAATAACGAATAAGTAAATAATAAACCGATAAAAAATTAGTTTTAATTAAATGTTCCGCTTCAAGCTTCAATAACTTTGGTAAAATTGATTTCTGGAAACAACTTATTGAAAACAAATTGTAGCTAATTTAATTATTAATAACATTGGCGTCTTTAACAATTTTGATAAAGTTAATAGTTTTCAATATAAATGGTAAATAATGATTCAGGGCACAGAGAGGCCGATGCAGCGTATGAGTCGGCGATACTTAAAGGTAAGAGACGCATACTTTCAAATCTCAATTAAGGATATTATTAACTATTGTATACAGAATAAAAAACAAAATATGTTTTATATTTAATTCTTTTTTTTATATATTTTTCATGGGTCAAAAGTACGTAAATTTGAGATTTTTCGAACTTTTAAAAATTCATATTTTCAAAAATATTAACTTTATTGTGAAAATCCGTGGAACCTTTTTTATTTGTATTTCAATGAAGAATATAAAAAAAAATGGTCCTGTTGGAAAATAACAATTCCTTGCAATTGTTTAAACAATTTCGGTTTAAACAATATGGCACGGGGTTGCCCCATGGCAACATGCATTTATATCATCAGTAGGGCAATTCGAAGAGGATCGCATGAAAAAATTGAGGTGGAATAGTTTTCGGTACTCATGCGCCGATTCCTCCTAGTCTAAAGGTTTATTTTATTCTTTGCTTTTCAGTGGATTTTTTCGTCGGTTTAATTTTTTGTTGAAAAGTTTTTATTTTTCAATTTTTTGTGGCTGAAATTTACTAATTACTACCTACTTAATTTTTTATTACTTCCAAAATACTTACTGACCTAGCTTACTTCGACTATTAACTGTTAAATAATAATGATTTTCTACTTCAACTATTTATTTTATATAATATTAATTATTTATGAAAGTTCTGGTTAGTTGATTTTATCACTTTTTATATAATTCCATCCTCATAAAATGTAATTATTGTGACGAATGTAGGAGGATCTGTCAATGTCAAGTACATATATGTGCCAATGTTCACAAGGGACAAATCAATCATGCCCTATTTTTCTACCCATAGGGATGAATCATCCAAATCGGAAAACCCACTACAAAGTTATGCCTGATAAAATCGGTTAACGGACCAAAATTCAGAGGGTGGACGATCAATATCCTCCATTTTGCTACCCTTGGGGATTTTTTTTCTTTAAATTCGAATGGGACCAACTTCGAAGTACACTCTATCCAATGAAAAATAATCATCGGAATCCAACTGCTCTCTGAAAAGTTGTGCGTGGTCATACATAAAAAAAAATAATATACGCGTCGACTAGAGAACCTCTTCCTTTTTGATTTCCTCGGTTAATAAGATGTAAAATTCAACTTTTTCAGAATACAATCTCCCATCTAGACCACTGAATAACTCGTCAAATGCCAGTTCTCCAGAGCCTTAATTGTTTCGATTATATGTTCAATATGTGCTGTTTTTACTCCTCAGAAGTTATTTGAAAAACTGTAGACAGAGATTATATATAACTTATATAGAAGTAAAATTGATATGTTTAAGCTTTTCATGAAAAATCTCAATTTTTGATAAATGATAAATAAATATTCTGGGGGTTGTTCAACTTCTTTTATCTCTTGAGATCCCAGAGCAATCCCCAAATACAATTGCAGATGTATAATGCTCATACTTTGTAGTATGTTTTTCAATTGGGTTTTGAAAATTTTCTATTGTGCAATTGTGTGTTCAAATTTGTGATATGCTTCGATTGTGTGGAATCCATATTATAATAGTTACGTAAGCACCCCTACAAAAATACGACAGACCCTCATGGTATCTATAATTACTCACATTATGAACGAATGTATAAGTCAAAATTAGTTTCTCAACGTGTGGGGAAATACAAAAGTAATCATAATTTTTGGACTTTTTTTTACAAAAGCCTGGGGCGCTAGTGCCTTCCATAGCCATTGGCTTGGCATTGGCATTGGCATTGGCATTGGCATTGGCATTGGCATTGGCATTGGCATTGGCATTGGCATTGGCATTGGCATTGGCATTGGCATTGGCATTGGCATTGGCATTGGCATTGGCATTGGCATTGGCATTGGCATTGGCATTGGCATTGGCATTGGCATTGGCATTGGCATTGGCATTGGCATTGGCATTGGCATTGGCATTGGCATTGGCATTGGCATTGGCATTGGCATTGGCATTGGCATTGGCATTGGCATTGGCATTGGCATTGGCATTGGCATTGGCATTGGCATTGGCATTGGCATTGGCATTGGCATTGGCATTGGCATTGGCATTGGCATTGGCATTGGCTATTGGCATTGGCATTGGCATTGGCATTGGCATTGGCATTGGCATTGGCATTGGCATTGGCATTGGCATTGGCATTGGCATTGGCATTGGCATTGGCATTGGCATTGGCATTGGCATTGGCATTGGCATTGGCATTGGCATTGGCATTGGCATTGGCATTGGCATTGGCATTGGCATTGGCATCGGCATTGGCATTGGCATCGGCATCGGCATCGGCATTGGCATTGGCATTGGCATTGGCATTGGATTGGCATTGAGCATTGGCATTGGCATTGGCATTGGCATTGGCATTGGCATTGGCATTGGCATTGGCATTGGCATTGGCATTGGCATTGGCATTGGCATTGGCATTGGCATTGGCATTGGCATTGGCATTGGCATTGGCGATGGCATTGGCATTGGCATTGGCATTGGCATTGGCATTGGCATTGGCATTGGCATTGGCATTGGCATTGGCATTGGCATTGGCATTGGCATTGGCATTGGCATTGGATTGGCATTGGCATTGGCATTGGCATTGGCATTGGCATTGGCATTGGCATTGGCATTGATTGGCATTGGCATTGGCATTGGCATTGGCATTGGCATTGGCATTGGCATTGGCTTGGCATTGGTTGGCATTGGCATTGGCGATTGGCATTGGCATTGGCATTGTGCATTGGCATTGGCATTGGCATTGGATAGTGGCATTGGCATTGCGATTGGCATTGGCATTGGCATTGGCATTGGCTGATTGGCATTGGCATTGGCATTGGATTGGCATTGGCATTGGCATTGGCATTGGCATTGGCATTGGCATTGGCATTGGCATTGGCATTGGCATTGGCATTGGCATCGGCATTGGCATTGGCATTGGCATTGGCATTGGCATTGTGCATTGGCATTGGCATTGGCATTGGCATTGGCATTGGCATTGGCATTGGCATTGGCATTGGCATTGGCATTGGCATTGGCATTGGCATTGGCATTGGCATTGGCATTGGCATTGGCATTGGCATTGGCATTGGCATTGTCATTGGCATTGGCATTGGCATTGGCATTGGCATTGGTTGGCATTGGCGTGGCTGCATTGGCATTATTGGCATTGGCATTGGCATTGATGGCATTGGCATTGGCATTGGCATTGGCATTGGCATTGGCATTGGCATTGGCATTGGCATTGGTTGGCATTGGCATTGGCTTGGCATTAGTGGCATTGGCATTGGCATTGGCATTGGCATTGGCATTGGCATTGGCATTGGCATTGGCTGGCATTGGCATTGGCATTGGCGTGGGGCATTGGCATTGGCATTGGCATTGGCATTGGCATTGGCATTGGCATTGCATTGGCATTGGCATTATGGCATTGGCATTGGCATTGGCATGGTTGGCATTGCATTGGCATTGGCATTGGCATTGGCATTGGCATTGGCATTGGCATTGGCATTGGCATTGGCATTGGCATTGGCATTGGCATTGGCATTAGTGGATGCATTGGCATGTTGCATTGCAGGTATTTGGCATTGGCATTGGCATTGGCATTGGCATTGGCATTGGCATATTGGCATTGGCATTGGCATTGGCATTGGCATTGGCATTGGCATTGGCATTGGCTGGGATTGGCGCATTGGCATTGGCTTATTGGCATTGGCATTGGCATTGGCATTGGCATTGGCATTGGCATTGGCATTGGCATTGGCATTGGCATTGGCATTGGCTTGGCTTAATTTTTGGTTTTAAAAGAATTTGCAATGTATGCCGAACGGAAGCTTACGATTCCAAAATCTATGTTTCGAAACATTTTGATCGCGCCGGTGCAGCATTTTGTAGCCACGGATTTGATCACCGATGCGATTTCTGTGAGTCGGATACATATTCATGGAATTTAAGATAGTTATTAGCGGTAAGTTATGATACATGAAATGAGTATTATGGGCTCCCGGTCTATAATACCCATAGCGAAAACTAGTAATCCCCAGAGTTATAATGACTTGATATCAATCAGCGTTTTATCCCCCATATTGGATTTTAATTCAATCTGTATATTTTTTATGATGTATTGTGACATTTTATGATTTTTTGATAGTTGCTATTGAAATGAAGTTTTGTTGTTGAGAAAAAAGAATAGAAAGTCGAAAAATATAATTTTCAAGAAAAAGCAAGTTTTATTGAATAAAGACTATAATATCCAAGCGAAAAGATCCAATTTGAGCTAAACATTGTGCTGGTCTCCGACCGGATCTTACTAACTAGTATTGCAGGTAAAGCTAAACACCCCATACCCAAAAATTCTAGAAAACGAAATCAGATCTTACGTTGACCAACATAATATATCACCACTAAAACACTATGGGTTTAGAAGCAGCTACAGTTGCGCTACATCAACATTAAAATAGTCGATGATGTAATCAGATCTCTCGATGAAAACAAAGTAACAATTTTGATATTCGACAAAATAAATCACCAAATACTCTATATGTTGCACTATTTTGGATCCAGTGATATAGCAAAATTAATAATTTCATCCTATTCACATGATAGAAGACCAATGCCAGGAAATGAATTCAGCGTTACCACAACTCAGCATTTGATAATCTTTGTTTCCCCTTCCACTGGGAAACCAAAATCATGCAACTACCATTTATACGCAGATGACTTAAATGCAATTCTGGAGGTATCCACAGATCATATGTTGAAAATCAATCCCAACAAGTTAGTTCGGACCAAAAAATGTGCGAGCGGGCAGGCGATCTGATAATTGCTGATTCCAAAATTAGTTGGAAGTTTAACTCCAAAAATTTAGGGCTTATTATAGATTCCAATCTTACGAGGTCAAAAAAATATGAGATTCACTAGCTTCGTCTCACTTCAATCACTTCGATGTGGTCTTCCACAATTATTTAGATAGCAATGACATAAGGCGCATACAGAAACTATAAACTTCCTGCATGAGACTAAAAAAAGTAGATCTAGAATTTCTCACAAACTAAAAGATTTAAACTGGCTCAACAAGATCAACCACAGGCGTCTACAAAAATCCTCCATTCTTACATGATCATTTAACTTATCGAACTGACGTACACAACCTGTACTGAATTTTCGCAGAGTATTCCTACTTACAAAAAAGAATTGTATGAGTGTTCATTCTCATATAATTTATCTAATACAATTAATTATATAAACACCTGGAACCCCAACTGTTTTGACCTAACGATTAGTACATTCAAAAAAAAACATTAAAAAAACACTTATTTAACGCTCAACACTAAAGTGACCCAAATGAAGCATTCGCATCAAGAATTTGATGAAATGTAAAATTTCCACCACTTTTCCAACATCACCTTTCCGTTGTCATCCTTCTTATCAGCCCTATAGTATGACTTTTCTCAACTTAAGGGCTATAGCTCATCATGTAGGTACCTACCAGAAATATATTTTTTCCTTTCTGAAATGTGATGTGATATAAATGTATTATTATTATAAGTTCAACATATTTCATGATTACAAATACCCTATAAAGACCATTAATTATCGATAAAGTATACTGGGTGTTCCATTTGAAAATACTGAACTAATCTCTTTGGAATTCAACGAAATTCAAATATAAATTTGACATCATGTAATTAAACATATCGCAAAAATATCAGAATGATATTAGTTCTATTGTCTGCTGAATATTTTTGCATAATATAATCGAATGAATAAACTATGACTTATACATAATGACCCTGCAATAGTGGTTAGAATAGGAAAATAACTTATAACATGGTAACGCCACAACTGTTTTTTTCATCGATGAAAGTGCAAAAAAAAAGGTAATTGATTCCAGGTGAAAATTTGAAAAAAAAACGAATTGATTTCTTATGAAATTATCAATAGTAATATAACGAGTGCAATGGAAATTATCGATAATTTTTGGAAAATTTTCCCGAATGCAAATTTGTGAAAAATTTTAGATATATTTCCATTGCACGAATTTATTTCATGAGAGAATTTCATGAATAAAAAAATTATTTTTTTGTATACCCTCGTCAGTATGGAATGCTTATTTTTTCTAATAAAAATGATAGGTTCCTATAATAATAGTAAGTTGATACATTTGGGGCACCCTGAAGTGTGCAATTATCCGATAGTCGTGTACTAGTGCATGATTATCACGTAATCACATTCTGATAGGTTCAAATTAACAATTAAAACATGTCAGTTTATTGTTGGAATGTCAGTTTTGACAGATGAATCATTTACAGGGTAAATACTAAAATAGTAGTAGTCTGCAGGAAATATTTCCAAAATCGTAATAAATGAATAATTATGACTTACTCATGATGGCCCTGCAATAGTGGTAAAATTGAACAGACCTTGATTTTCTTTGCATCGACGAAATCATAAAAAAGTAATAAATTTCGGGTAAAATATATAGCATGTTCTATAAAAAAAAGTTAATTTCAAGTTGTCCCGCTGTTGTAAAACATCCTGTACAGTTGAGAATATTTCTGAAAACGGCAACTTCAGTAACAAAAACGATATTTTTCTGAGTTTCTCCCTATATGTTATGGCTTTCGAAAAATCGAAGAATCACACATTGAATATATACACGGTATGTTTCTGTGAATTGAAAAATCCACGATAAAAATGAAGTTATTTTTTGTGAATGTCTAATAGAAAACAACTACTACCCCGGCTGAAGCCACGCTGGACATTGAACTACATCTGATAGATATTCTGAAAGGAACCTAACTCAAGAGAAAAAATCTGAAATTGAAAATTTGCATTTTTATTCAGATAGTTATTTGATTTTCTATTCCGGTCTCAATTAAGAACTCATATAGGTGAATGAGACAAAAATGAATGATTTCCAAAAAAGAATACTCACCAGAAACCATTCATAACATTGACGCAAGAGAGGCATCGCATTCACTAGGTCTTCAATACATTTTGTCGACGAAAATCTATTTCACGCTTCCACGATTATAAGGAAGACCGGAAGAAATGGGAAACACATTTTCTAGAAGCAATCTCACTTTGCAAAGAGAGAGAAATTTAAAAACATTTCTTTTGGAAATACCCTTTGAAATTAGCGTTTTTTGACATTGAAACCTGTCATGGGATATGATTGATTGATTTGTTTGAAAATATGAACAGGATGTTCATAAAATGAGGTGTGGAATCATCTGCGACTAAAAGATAATCTTTGGTCCTATCTTCCATCGTTCAAGATAACCTCTTGTGTGGTATTCATGTTGAAAAGGAAAATATTCTCAATTGAATACTGAATAGAAAGATTTTTCTGTGAATTGAAAAATCCACGATAAAGATGAAGTTATTTTTTGTGAATATCTAAGAGAAAATAACTACTTTCCCGGCAAAGCCATGCTGAACATTGAACTTCATCTCATAGATATTCTGAAATTTGCATTTTTATTCAGATAGTTATTTGATTTTCTATCCCAGTATCAATTAAGAACTCATATAGATGGATGAGACAAAGGAGAATGTTTTCCAAAAGAGAGTATACACCAGAAATCATTTGCAACATTGACGCAAGAGAAGCAACGCATTCACTAGGTCTTCAATACATTTTTGTCGTCGAAAATATATTTCAAGCTTCCACGATCATCACGAAGACTGCAAGAAATGGGAAACACATTTTCTAGAAGCAATCTCACTTTGCAAAGATGGAATTGAAGAATCCACTATAAAAATGAATTTAGTTTTTGTGAATGTCTAACAGAAAACAACCACTTCCGCGGCTAAAGCCACGCTGGACATTGAACTACAACTGATAGATATTCTTTTGTGTTAGGGTCCTTTCAGGATATCTATCAGATGTAATTCTATGTCCAGCGTGGCTTTAGCCGGGGAAGTAGTTGTTTTCTGTTAGACATTAACAAAAAATAATTTAATTTTTATCGTGGATTTTTCAATTCACAGAAAAATCTTTCTATTCAATATCCAATTGAGAATGTTTCCCTTTTCAACATGAATACCCCGCAAGATGTTATCTTCAACGATTGAAGATAGTGACTAAAGTCGCAGATGAATCCACATCTGATTTTATGAACATCCAGTTCATATTTTCAAACAAATAAATCTATCGTATCCCATGACAGGTTTTAATGTCAAAAAACACGAATTTCGAGGTGTATCTCCAAAAGAAATGTTTCTAACTTTTTCCATCTCTGCAAAGTGAGATTGCTTCTAGAAAATGTGTTTCCCATTTCTTCCGGTCTTTCTGATGATCGTGGAAGCGTGAAATAGATTTTCGTCGACAAAAATGTATTGAAGAACTAGTGAATACCATGCCTCTCTTGCGTCAATGTTACAAATGATTTCAGGTGAATACTCTCTGTTGAAAAACATTCTTCTTTGTCACAATCATCTATATTAGTTCCTAATTGAGAGAGGGTTAGGTTCGTACTGAGAGAGGATTTTTCCAAATGCGAATCCCAAGCAGTGAAAATCAACTCCTTGATATGTAGATAACTGCTTGTACCCGCGGCTTTATACGGTTATACGGTTATACTTTTTTAAACGCTTTTTCATTCAATAATCAAGCGCCGTGCGGACATTTCTCCTTTCTCAACGTGAGTTAATTGAAAATGAACCACACTGGTGCAGATTGATTTTTAAGGAAATGAGTTTTTCCAATTTTATTATCCCTTATGGCTGATCTTTGATGATGAATCGGTTGAAACTACTGGTGAATCTGACGAAAATATGATATACGATTGACTTTCGTTAAATTCAGCACTTATCCGAATGTCAAAATGATGACAATTTTACCAACCAAACTTTGCAAGGAAACAGTACAGTCAATTGCCCTAACTTGGGATAGCTTTGAACATCAACCTAAAATAACTATCCTTTCATAAATAAAAAAAGAAAAAAATACCTACATTCCAATGGGCATTTAGGCTCTTCACTCCGAATATTTGAACAGTCTACATGGCCATTTTATATTGAAAAAATGGCGTTTGTCCGAAGTTAGAGTCATGGTACCTTACTTGGGACATCCACGTTTTTTCTCGTATTTTTGTATTTAGAGCTTCTATATCTAACTTGTGTTTTTTAAGATCAAAATGAATTCCCAACAAAAAAAAACTTTGTTTTTTTTATAAAAAAATTGTCCAAATATCGTATGTTTTAGTTTTTGACGATTTCACAACTTCTGAATCACAATGAAGCAATGGAATTCAATCATTGAGGAGTACAAAAGTGGTGAAAAGCCATCACAGACAAATTCACTAGGTGATATACTGGTCATATAAAATGGTCACATATGCCTCATTAGGGGCAATATTCACGTGCCCCACTACAGCACTAGAGGTAATGCTGAACCTTCCGCCACTGCACCTGTGTGTAATGAATGAAGCGGCAGTAAGTGCCTTGAGACTGCACCAGGCATCAAACTTGAAGGCTGGAAATCTGATTGGACTTCTGAAGATTCTGGAAAATATTCCCCTAGAATATAGGTACAAACCATCAGCTGGGCACAACTTTGAAGTGAATTATGAAGTGGTTATAAACAACCACCATATGTTCCCAATGAACAGGCCTCACTGGAAAGGATTTTTTTTATTTACATGAATAGCTACTAAACAGATAGTTTTACCCATTCAATTACAGAGTAGCACGAAACAAAATATATAATATATAATTGTGAGAGTTGACAATAAAGTACTGGGGTGGAGAATAACAAAAATCATTCATAGAAAAAGTAACTCAGTTCAGAAATAGATGTGAGCGTTGATAAGGAGTTGACATATTATAAATGACATTTCTAAAAGTGAAGTAGCACAAAAATGAATGTGAGCAGAAATAAATAAGATAGTAATAAAACGTAAGAATTGTGTTTTATAGGAGAAAAAACTCGAGATTTTTTTTATGATATTACTGAATTGTTGAAAGCATCAATTTCAAAAAATTAACACAACCAAAAAATAATAGTGGCTCAGCCCTAAATTGAAATATTGATGGAAGAATATTATGATATCATTCCAAGAAAGAATAGCTGAATGCCCTGAAGTATGCAGAACTCAAAAGTTAATGTGACCAAAGAAAAAGAAAAAAAATCAAAATTTTATCAATGATTCAAAACATTATTGCTTTCAATCGCTTTTTGAGGCTCTGGAAAGAAGTGGAAAAAATATCTAAATCAGAAAGATTTCCAACAACACAATTATGGGATCTAACGCATCTAATGAATGGTGAGTTCAATTGTGTTCAATTTGTTGAGCTATGGCCTGCCACGAACAAAGGTCTGTTCCTAACAAAGTACTATGTGCAGTTTAAATTGGGACTACTGAAAAGGGACGATGAATCGAGTGAAATGTTTACTATTTTATAAATCATACATATACCTAGAAATTTCCGTCTCATATCAAGTTTATCAATTTTATAGTATTTCAGATTCTGTTCATATGAGAAGTGGTGACGTTGTTGATTGAATCTTAAGTTCAGTACACTCACAAATTTTCTTTGCACTTTTTCAATACGATTGGAATGTACATCATGATGGGGATTCCAAATGATGGAGCCATACTCTAGGGTCGATATCACCAGAGAATTATATAGAGCAATAACATCATCAGGTTTTGAGAAGCTTCTAGTTGCTCTTAGAATGTAGCCAAGATTTTTTCGACTTTTCTGAACTATTCTCTTAATGTGGCTGTCAAAGGTTAGTTTAGTAACTAGAACAACTCCCAAATCGTCAATGAGATTGGATTCCTTGAGAGGCTCTCCACATAAAAAGAGATCAGAAGCAGGGGGAGAAGCACTCCGAGTGAACAATATATTATTTAAATTTAACTAAAGTTTGTTGAGTTTGCAATATTCTGAGGAAGAATTAAAGTCTTATGAATATTTTATATGATCATATTGAACTACTGAACCGGGGTATACACTCAAGTACAGTGGCCTCCCCAGTTGAACAAAAACTGCCCAAACAAAAACCGTCAGAACAAAAACTACCAGAGATTAAAGCGAATAAAAAGTCAACGACACAGAACTTAGATTCCAACAAAACGGAGATTCCTACTAAAAAAAATACTTTTCCAAACAATAATAAACAGAAAACTCCTTATCAGTGAAAAGGGGTTCCCCGCCCATAAATGGGAATGGACTGTCTGAAATTGTTTTACAAGAACAAACAAAAATCGAATTGAATGAGTATATACACTTGAATGATGTTGCTGAACCTAGGGCAACTGGCTCACAGGCATTAGATCGAAATGATTGGGTTCAAGTCACCAACAAAAAAAAGAATCGTCAACAGTGATTGGTTATTGTTGGTAATAACTCAAATGTTGATGTCAAGGGAGTCCCGAAACATGTAGCACTACACGTGTAGAGATTGGATAAGAGCACTATCACTAGTTCTCTCACAACATTGCTCAAGCAACATTTTCCGGAGGTAATTTGTGAAAGCCTGACACCTAAGTATCCGGACCTGTATACTTCATATAAAGTTACCATCTTTGCTAATAACTTCAATACTGCAATGGATCCCACTATTTCGCCACAGGGGGCATGCGTGAGCCATTTTTTAGATCTAACGAGAAGGTCACAAATGGAGACATAATATTTCATCCATCTTTGTTTTTGGCTAGTGTCCAGTATATTAATCAGACTAAAATAGACAGTATTTTATTAGATATGCAAGATTTTAATATTAATATATTGTGTTTGACAGAGACTTGGTCGTCTGACTGTTCGTTACGATCTTATTGCCTATATGGCTTCCATTTGACAAGTTACTTCAATAGAACACAGATGAAGGGTGGTGGTGTTGCAATATTAACAAGAAATGTTTTACATGCTGTAAATTTAGATTTATCGAAATATTGTCTGGAGCAGCATTTCGAGATATGTGTCATATCATGTACACTGAACCATCGACCTACAATAATATTGTGTATTTACAGAACTCCTTCTCCTAAGGGGGATCCAGATGTTTTCCTTGAAAAATTATATGATATTCTTGAAATTCTGTATAAACCAAATGCCAACTTCATTGTGGCAGGAGATTCCAATATGGATTCAACAGTGAATTCAGGATACTTTGAAAAACTGTCCAGTATGATGAACTGCTTCAATATGAAGTCACTTGTAAAGTGACCAACCAGAATATCATCTGGAGGTAGGGCCTCAATAATTTATCATATATTCAGTAAAAATTTTGATGACGGGGTATGCCTTGTATCCGATAATTATTTATCTGACCATCGATCGATCTTATTTGACTCCGGACTTCCGGTAGATGAGCCGAAATCAATCAACACATTTAAGCGAAATTTTTCCGAGAATGCAATAACCTCATTCGAACTCGATATCTGTAATAAAACTTGGGAGTGTCTTTCTACCATACAAAATATGAATGGTGCCTTTCGATACTTTTTGAATATTTTCCTATTCTATTTTGATAAACACTTTCCTAAAGTTAAACAATATAAACATCACCGAACTAAACAGCCTAATTACAAATGGGTCACTGATGGTATTGAGAGGTCCAGCAGCAAATTAAGGGACCTGTTTGCGCTTAAAAGCCAACACCCATTATTGAATGATTTCTATAAAGCAGAAAAGAAAAAAAAAGCACAAAATCTTAGTACATAATTCATAAAAACAATACTTTCAACAGAAAATAAATAATTGCGATAACCCTACCAAGGCAGCTTGGAGTGTAGTGAATGAATTAACTGATAAATCACGTAAACAATCAGTCTCCTCCATAAAATACGAAAATGAAATATACGAGTCACCTGAAGAAATCTCTGAGATATTCAGCAGTTTTTTCAAAAATGAACCCCTTAAATGAATCTCACAAATTGAATCTGTTGATGAAGATGTAGCTAATCACATTTTGAATATTATTGAAATACAGTCTCGGTCTTTTTTCCTTCCTTCCCTATAGTGAACGTGAACTATTTGTCATGCTGAACAGAAAATTGAAAAATAAATTTTCCTCGGGATCTGATGAGGTACCTCATTTGATAGTTGAACGTGTTCTTAAACACCTTATGGCACCACTTGTCCATCTCATAAATTTATCATTTGCTAATGGAATATTTCCGCAAGCTCTGAAAACTGGTAAAATTACACCTGTATATAAAAAAGGGGATTCTTCCCCAATAAGTAACTATCGACCAATCACAGTACCTTCTATATTTCCCAAAATATTCGAATTATCATTCCTGGAGAGATTGTTATCTTTTCTCGATGATTTTAATATCATAACAGAAGACCAGAACGGTTTTGTGCAAAATAAATCGACCACAACTGCAATTCACTCATATGTTCTTAAAGTTATTGAGTGCATTGATGCGGGCGAGTGCCCTGTTGGGGTATTTTGTGACCTCAGCAGGGCGTTCGATTGCATTAGTCATGGTATTTTATTGGGTAAACTGTCTCGATACGGAATCCGTGGTGTCACTCATGAATGGATAAAAAGTTTTTTGAGAAAACGTTGTAACCATGTCACTATTGGTAACCATCTGTCATCGTGTAGTGAATATTCTGAAGTAGGAGTTCCTCAGGGTTCGGTTCTGGGACCCATCTTATTTTTACTCTATATTAACGATATTGTGAAAATTTGTTATGGCTCAATTATTGTTTACGCTGATGACACATCAGTTATTGTATCAGATAGGGATGAATCATGTATACGTCAGAAATGTAATGAAATTTCCTTTGATATGGACCAGTGGTTCAGAGCTAACTCACTTTATCTGAATACAAATAAAACAAAATGTATTCGCAGAAAGAAGTTAATGACATTGATTCTGGTGACTTACAGTCAGTAGATGAGACCGCTCGATTTCTTGGTTTATATATAGACGAACATATATCCTGGGGAGAACACTGTCGAATTTTAATCGATAAATTGAATTCTGTTTCCTACCAGTTACGTAATTTGAGAACAGTTCTGTCTAATGATCAGTTGTTGATGCTTTACTACGCTCAAGTAGACTCCAGACTTCGATATGGTATCTGCCTTTGGGGAAGGTCTTCGGGAGCAAATGATGTATTTGTTGCGCAAAAGAGAATACTTAGTAATGTTAAGCTTACCTCCTCGAGAGAGTTGTGTTGATGTATTCAAAACATGTAAAATTTTGACGCTACCATCACTCTTCATCTCTGAAGTTTGTGTTTATGAATTCAGTCACTATAACAGCTTTTCAACCAGATCTAGCATTCATAAACATGACACAAGAATAAAAAATCAGCTGAATATACCTTTTTCTAGGGTTCAAATATCTAAAAACTGTCCTAATTCACTAGGTCCTTTATTATTTAATAAATTACCAGACCATGTAAGAAATAGCCAAACCTTAACGAATTTAAAAAAATGTCTAAAACAATTTTTAATTGAAAGATGTTATCATAAAGTCGATCAGGCACTATAACAATATTTGTGAATCCACTGTGATTTGTCTGTTATATACATGTTATACAATTAACTGAATGTTATCATATATTATTTACTATTTACTGTTTATTTTTACTTTAGATAAATGACTACTCAGGCACTATAATAAGTACTTGTAAATCTACTGTGTTTTGTCTGTTATATACATGTTACAATCAACTGAATGTTATCATGTACTGTTTACTGTTTACTCTTACTTTTACCTCAGACGAACTACTACTCCTATACAATACTTGTATTGTCCTTCCGGAGAATACAATTATTATTATTATTATTATTAAAAAACCGATGCGGTCACCAACCAAGATAAAATGAATACATGGAAGAAAGTAGCAAGATAATTTAATTCTTTACCTCCGGGGAATGTTCAGAGACCAACTGAGGTGTTGACACGGTTTTACGAAAATAAAAAAAAGGAATTGCGGAAGAGAGGTGCCAATTCAAAAATGGAGAGTCCGGTTCTGACCGAAATACCATAAACCTTATTTCAAATCAGCTCCGAATATTTATTAAATAAAGCTAAACAGTGTGATAAATTCAAGTGGCAAAACATCACCAATTACCTTTACTATTTGATGAAACACTACCCAAAAGGTAAGATAACTTACCAATTGATTACAACACAAACCAGATATAAATACAAATACCGAAAGACTTGGAGGTTAACATTCCTGCTCTTATCAGCGTGCTACCTGCCACTGTGCAGGGCCGCACTCAGCCGTTCTTGAAACCAAACCGAGATGATCTATTCTGAAGTTGAGTCCGTCGGGCTCACAAACAACCAAACAACAATAACAAACCAACCTCCTACTACCTACTCTTCAATCGCCAGAAGCCATCAAGCCCCAAATTTCCCAAGCAAACTACAAGCGATCCTAATAGACTCACTAGATGGAATAAAATTAGAAGATTATTTACTTCCAATCGGTACCAAAATCGGACCCAAAAATATTTTATTCGCATCACGTATTTCCAACAATCGGGTTTGTGTTTATCTTGCGAGTAAAGAGCTCGTAGATGAATTCATGAATAACAACAATGGCCTTATTGAAATCAAGGACGAAGTTCTGCAATCACGGAGACTCATTACATCTAATGAAAGACTAATATTATCTAACGTATGCCCGTCAATACCACATTCAGTCCTAGAAAATGAACTCCTGAAATTAAATATAACAACTAAGTCACCCTTATCATTCCTAAGAATAAATCCTACCAACCCGGAATACAAACATATATTGAGCTTCCGTCGTCAGATATACATTGAACCCCCAAAAAATCCTATACCAGATTCAATCCTAATAACACACGAAAATACATCATATCGCATTTTTTTATCACGAGATAGTCTAGTATGCCACATATGCAAGAAACAAGGACACATCGCTGTAAAATGCAGCTTGAATCCAGCTTCACCCACCCCGACAGCGCAACTTACCCTACATATAGAAAACACAAACCCCCAAGAACAAAATTCCGAAAACCACATCGTTCCACCCATAAATATCCCTGAAACTAATGAAACAAACCAACATCACAACATTTATTCATATAATCCTCCCACTACATCCAAGCGCACCATTTCCGATGTGATAACCCCTCCACCAATTACGACAGAAATTGGAGAACAATTTCCAAAACCAAGCCAAAAGGCACCAAAAAAGATAAGACATAGTCATCCAACTGATCTCGAATTCAATCAACTTATGGCCCCTACAAAAGAACTCTTCAAAGATGGAAAATTGCCCATTACATTTGAAGGAATTTCTGATTTTTTCGAAAACTCCACCGGTACGAACGATCTCCTGAGCTTGGCCAAAACCTACACCTCTGATATTCCTGCATTATTAGAAGTACTGAAACAAATGTACCCATGCTTTACAGATAAAAGAATGAAAACAAAATGCACTAAAATACAACGTAAAATTAGAAAACAAATAGAAGTTGAATCCATAGAGCTCGACTACGAAGCCGAATCAGACGTATCCCAAGACTCCTCCCAAGGCACATTCTAGCATCATCTTCACTTCTTTACTACAGTGGAATATTAACGGGTTCCACACCCGTTATGAAATGCTCCAGATCCTTTTATCGGAATCATCCCCCGACATTATCTGCCTACAAGAAACTCATTTTAAAGATGACTATTCTCATAAACTCAAACATTTTACGAACTATTATAAAAACAGAACAAACCCCAACAAAGCAAGTGGTGGAGTAGCTATATATGTAAATAACAAATACACATCCCAACAACTCCACATCAATACGAACTTAGAAGCGGTGGCAGTAACCATACAGTCAGAGAAGAAAATAAATATATGTAACATTTATATACCCCCTGGAACCGACTTAGACAAAAATGAACTCATTAACTTGATACAACAGATTCCAAGTCCAAAAATAATACTTGGTGATTTCAATGGCCATAGTCCTATATGGGGATCAAAAAACCAAAACAGAAAAGGAAAAATAATAGAAGACATTGTATCAAAACTTGATATAAATATTATGAATGACGGTCGAAGTACTAGATTCGATATACATTCTGGTAACACATCAGCAATAGACCTAACAATTTGTGACCCATGTTTGTCTCCATTCTTATCATGGAATGTCCTACCAAGTCTATACAACAGTGACCACTATCCAATCCAAATAATCTTCAATAACAAAAGCGATAATTCTAATCCTAATACTTATAGAAAATGGAACTTTCAAAGAGCTGACTGGACAAGCTATACGCAACAAATTGAACTGGACCTTGAAGAAGCTTCTGATCTTAATACCAACAATGACATAGACGAAATACTCAATATTTTCACAGCTACAATTTTGAAGTCTGCAGATAAATTTGTTGATAAAGTCAAACCACCCGCTAAACATAAACCAGTTCCTTGGTGGAACGAACATTGCGATAAAGCCATTAAAGAGAGTAAACATGCATACAACATTTACAAGAGACACAAGACAGAAGAAAACCTACTAGAATTCAAGAAGAAAAGAGCCATAGAAAGATACACAATGAAACAAAGCAGAAGAACATCATGGAAAATTTTGTATCAAGCATTAACAGCACAACCCCGATGAGCCAAGTTTGGCGTAAAGTAAAAAAACTGTCGAAAGTCTACGACAACAGTCATATAAAATTACTAATAGCCGACAATATCACTATAACAGAAAATCAGGAAATAACAGAAAAATTTGCCGACCACTATGAAAAAGGTTCTAGTACTTCATCGTACACAAATACCTTCCAGGAGTTCAAGGCAGATAGCGAAAGAGCACAGATAGATTATAACGATGACTCCGATAGTAACATTAACTTACCAATTACACTAGAAGAACTCAACAACCTTTCCTAAAATCCCACAGACCCATTCCATTCAACTAAAAAGACCTAGATTCCTACGACCGATCTCTCTCACCTGTGTATTATGCAAAGTTCTGGAAAAAATTATCAACAACAGATTAACATGGTACCTAGAGCAACACCAACTTCTGATTCCTGAACAAAGTGGTTTTCGTAAGAACCGATCCACTGCAGACAATTTGATAAGCCTCGAATCAGAAATACATGAAAGTTTTGCGAACCAACAGCAATGCTTAGCAATATTTTTCGATCTAAAAAAAGCTTATGACACTATCTGGAGGTATGACGTCATCAAAACCTTACAGGCATGGGGCATCAAGGGAAACATCCTGAAGTTCATATCAAATTTCTTGAAGGAGCGCAATTTTCAAGTAAGAACAAATAACTACTTCAGCAAACGGATACAAATGAATGGCATACCGCAAGGATCCACCATAAGCGTAACACTCTTCCTCATTGCCGTTAATAATATACTCCAACATATCAAATCCCCTGTAAAAGGTAGACTTTATGCAGACGACTTAGTTATCTACACCAAAGGGAAAAACCCTGATACCCTCCAGAGAAATTTACAGAATGCCTTAGAACGCCTTGAGAATTGGTCAGAGAAAACTGGATTGCGATTTTCACTCAAGAAAACAAAATGCATGCTCTTCACAAAAAAACACCGCTCTACAGAACCACTACTCAGACTTTATAGCCAGCCCCTACCATATTGTGAAACTATAAGATTTCTCGGGATGGCCTTCGATAAAAAATTAACTTGGAAACACCACATCCAAAACCTTAAAGCACTATGCCAGAATGGACTTAATCTGATGAGAACCCTTGCGAATATGGACTGGGGTGCAGATTACTCATGCCAAATACTTATATATAAATCACTCATCAGATCAAAACTGGACTATGGATCCATCATATACAATTCGGCAAAAAAGTCAGTTTTGAAGTCATTAGACAGTATACAAAACACAGCCATCCGCCTAGCAACTGGAGCCTTTTGTACCAGTCCAAGCTCAAGCCTACTATGCCTATCTGGAGAACCACCATTACACATCAGAAGAAAGTACTTGAGTCTATCTTACGCTGCAGCGATATCTTCAAATAAAAACAATCCTGCCTACAGCTACTGCTTCTCTGATCGCTTCACATCCACCTACAAGAGAATGAGAAACCTCGACCCACCCTTTTATGAAAGGATAAACAGATATCAGTCCGAATATAATATCACCATACCAGAAAGCTATCCCCATCACATCCTGTCGACCCCACCATGGACAATAAATATACCAAAAACAAATACATCCTTGCAACAATAAAGCAACACCTATATCAGATCCTTGACACAATACCAGCATACTCACATATATATACTGATGGATCCAAAACTCCTGAAGGGACAGCTGCAGCATTCTCGACAAACCAGTACAAGGCCACTTACAAACTCCCTTCGACATGTAATGTTTTCAACGCAGAGCTCTACGCTATATGGAGAGCCTTGGAATATGCAAAAAATGAAAAATTGACAAACACCCTTATCCTTACTGATTCTCTCAGCTCCATAATGAGCCTCTCCCAAATCTACCCTCACAATGCAATCCTCCAAATGATAAAAACAGAACTACAACACCTTCAAATGAGCGAACAGAATATAATGTTTCTATGGATCCCATCCCATATCGGCATTAAGGGAAACGAAAAAACCGACATACTCGCAAAAAATGCAGCAAATAGCGAAGTACCCCCATGCACGAACATAATTATTCAATCCGATCTCAAAACAGCCGTGAGGAACATCCTGATCAATAGTTGGCAACAACAATGGAACACCAGTGGGTCAAAGTTGAGCGAAATAAAGATGTCAGTAAAACAATGGAAATACACTCCAATGCCCAGAAGACACCAGGTTCTACTCGCAAGACTCCGCATAGGACATACACGACTTACCCATGGCCACATCATAGCCAAAACAGAAGAACCATACTGTGATATCTGCCAAACAAAAATCACTATGAAACATATCCTCCAAGAATGCCCATTATACTACCAAGAAAGAGAGGACAATAACATCCCAGAGTGTATCACCCAGACCTTAGGAGAATGCAGCGCAGTCGAAAATGTGATGAACTTTTTAAAACATACCAAACTTATAGACAAAATTTAGTATTATTACAGTGTCAATGTTAACTGAATGTCTTTAATAACCGTCAAGGTTGATGAGACAATAAATAAAGCTATTTGAAAAAAAAAAAAATCAAAAATGCATATTAGAGGCACTGGGGGTGTCCCCCTACTTCCAGAAGAAGATAAGCATCCAACTGATGATTTGCTGCTATCGATCATAAATGAGAAGACTGTCTGTGGCATGAATCCACCATTTGGAGGTGATGTTGACAGCGAATCGGAAGATGAAGTTCAGAATGGGGCTGATGGGTTGACAACTATAATAAATAATGAAATAGAACTCGTATATGACCAATCAAGCAAGCCTGATTCATCAATAGGTATATGTAAGTTAATATAGAAATTACAATTTTGGTATCGTAACAATTTCAACAAATTGATGGTGAAGCATTGCAGTGCAAAATGCCAGTGTCGTTCATAATTAGTTTTGAAATTGAACTTATTCATTTTCATTTCATTTTATTTGATAGAATATGGAATTAGAGCTTGTGAATTCTCCTGGAATAGAAAGTACAGAACCTTCAACAAATACATCAGCAACGTCACAGGAGAATGTAAGTAATGCAACAATATTTAATATTTACTATATTGTATTAATTTTTGAAAATCTCAATTAAGTCAAAAATAAAATATATTTAGTTCTGAATAAAAATTAAATCAATAGACCAACAGTTGAATATTTGCAGTTTACCTATTAATCGTATTAAATTTAGATTCAGAAAAACAAGACATGGGCATCATATACACCCTCAGATTTATTAGAAAAGATTAGTTCTCCATTGAAAAAGAAAATCTCAAAGGTTTTATCACATTCTCAGCAGGAAAATATACCTGGTAAGAAAATTAAGCAAATAAGTTGTAATTTTGAAAATATATTTTGACTTAGGTCCTTCAACTATTGTAACGCCCTGCAATAGTTGTGAAATCACTAACTTCTTCAGATATAGCTGCAAAGTATGACAAACTATTAGATTATCGCCTAGAAATAGTTGCCTACACAAAGAGTTGGAGCAAAGAATTCAACAGAATGTTATTAAACATGAGAAGGAAGTGTTGTTTCTAGATATTCAACTTGAGATTGAAAAAGAAAAATTGCAAAAAATTAAGAGGTCTGATTATCTATAATAGAAAATGATGTATATAATAAAAGCAAATGTACTGTGATGTATTTTTCTTCTAAATAAAAGTGTATTTTGGTATATTACAAAAGATTTATTTATATTTATTTTAACACATACCTTCTGTAATGAAATTGGTTTCAATTGATTGAAAACCATGAGTTTTACATAAGTTTCAAATATATACCCCATTATTTCCAACTAACCACAACAACAAAAAACAGCTTGGATAGTTACATCTTCATTTAAAATATATGTCCCTACTACACAAATAAAACTAAAAAAAATACAATATAGTGGTAACCTAAACATTACAAATACAGAACAAATGAAATACTTGAAATTGTTAATAATAAAAAACCTTTCTTCCTAATATAATTGTTATTTTAACTATAAGTTTGCAAAATATTCATGAATTATTCGTTGTTGGTAACCTCCATTTTCTACGCCTTATACAGGGATGTCTTGCATTCCACCCATATTGATAAGGTAATTCAATTCTTCTTCATCATGGATTTGGTACATGCATATCTTTTGCTATGTTGTGTAATACTGCTGTGGCGGGAATTATAGCTAGAGCTGTTTCCATTTTCAGCCGCAATCCATAAGCTAGCACAGGAAATCTTCGTTTCCATATCCCTATTGACCTTTCCACTGTGTTTCTTGTCCGAATAAGTGACTCGTTGAACAGTGTTTGTGCTCTGTTTCTATGGTTACCCAATGGTGTTAGAAAGTAATTTCGTACCTCATATCCACTGTCACCAGAAATAAAATAAATAAATTTGTAGTTTTGCAAAATAATTTATAAATATGACAGAACAGGTAGATCCATTGTATAATTCATGTTGACAGTGCCAACACATGTCATATTAATTAATGGACCAGGCTCTATTATATGGATGTCCCCTCACCTTTATTATTGAAAGCAGACGAGGAGTTTCATATAAAGTTGTACGACAAAGTATTTTTCTTTAGTGTATACAAAAATCAGACAGACAGAGTGTTTTTCAATGTGATATTTTCATTACAATATGAACTATTTACCTAAGTAGCACACAGTTTGGAAATAATCCTTGTTCAAATTTACGCCGAATTCTGCAATTATTAAAAATGGTATTATCATGGACGGAACCTGGCCATCTTCTAACAACATCAAAAAATCTCAGAGAGGCATCACATATAACTTGGGTATTTATAGAAAAATATCATTTTCTATTTCTATACACTTCAGCATCATCACCTCCTACAAATTAATCATTAAATCTTGGGTTAACACAAATAATATTTTTAAATGTTTGTACACTATTCTTATATGTAATACTATAGTGTATTTATTATCAAATCTACACTTTATGATACACAAATTTGATTACTGCCTACATAGTATTGGTAGAAAGGGGGAATCGGAGTAATTTACCTGGTGACTGGATTTTTATATGAGTGCCATCAACAACACCGATTACTCGAGGAAATGCAGCTCTGTCATAAAATTCTGTTTGAACTCGAAGTCTTTCCTTCAGGTGTTGGCATTTTCACAAAGTTTCCATAGAGCTGTGCCAAAATTATAGAAACTCGTTTTACTACTCGACTAGTTGTTGATTCATGCATCCCCATAAAGTCTGCTACAGCAGCCAAATGCCCTGAAGTTGCATAAATCTTAGGGTTGTTAGTAGCTGATTTATTGGTGAAACACTATTGTTTCTATAAAAACAATTATTGTATTTATTTTCACAGTTTTCTCCAACACTGACCAAAAAATAATCATCGTACACTAGATACTTACAAGTCGTGGGGGTATTCTAGTTGGTCTTCTATTATTTCCATAAGTCGAAGGACTGTCCCTTCCAATAGTCTGAACCTTTTGAAAAAAGCTAATTCATTCATATCTTGAAAATAATTTGACCTTTCATAAATACGTCTAGGAAAGACAAATTCTATTATTTCTAAGTGTGGATTCATGCAGCACAAAATAACAATTATCAAATAAGAAATAACAATTAACAATAATCAAAATGTAGCATTCATGCACTCAAAATAACAATTAAGAAATAAAAAATAAGCATGCGCATAAGACGGAGATCCGAGGCATTTAAATTAGGTTATCCTACTTTTTGAAATTCCATGTCCCCTCGATAATAAGAAATAAGTGAAAATTCAAAATGCCCAATAAACAATATGAAACAAAAACAATATCTCAAATATTAAAAAAGTGAGGTTATTTTCATCATCGTTTTGACCAATCCGCGGTCATCTGCGTACTAGTTGCGCACTAGAAGAAAATTTCGTTGATAAGATAAAAGTTGGCCAACTTCTACATGTTATTTTTGAAATGATAATTGTTATTTGTCTGCATGAACATAGTCATTGAAAACCATAGAGTTCAACTCATATTGCTAAATGTTTTATTTGTTATTTGATAATTGTTATTTTGTGCTGCATGAATCCACACTAATACCGGGTGGTTCTTCAAGGTGTCTCACCCCTATAACTTTTTTATTACTGAAGATAGAAGAACGAAATTTGGGGGTTGTGTATTATAGTTCAATTTATATTTTTTGACATATTTACTTTTCCATACTTCCGGTTTGACCGAAAATGACCCCAGCTTTCGATTTTGAATGGGACATCCTATATATTTTTACTAATTTCAATCGTGAATGATATTATAAATCCAACAACATCTCACTTGTCAATATTTGACAAATGGAGTCATTTTTATTCCAATTTTTATTTTCTGATCTGAATGCCATGGATCGTGTAATCGCTTCATTCTTATCAAGTAACATGAGAAAAATACGACTTTGAGGCTTATGACTTCACAGTCGTTTCGAAAATTATTCAAAAGTCGCAAATTAGTCCATTAAGGTTCTAATTTTTTAAATAACCTCCTCCTTGATCACGGCAAAGTTCAAATTTTTCAATTGTTGCGTGCACTATATTGATTAGCTGTTCCGCAGTGATGTTCTGGAATGCCACCCCTACTTTATACTCCAGTTCTTCACGAGTAGCTGATGCTGTGTTATACACCTGTTTTCAATTGTTCCCCAGAGAAAAAAATCCAGCGGAGTAAGATCTGGTGATCTAGAATATGAAAAAGAAATAATACATTATGAAAAAATATGACAACTTAAGAATGTAGGTCGAAGGCCACTCAATAGGTCCATAAGTACCAATCCAGTTTTCTGGGAAGGTGTCATTCAGATGTTGTGTTACGACTTGAGAATCGTGAGGTGGCGCGCTTCATCTTATTGAAGATATATATCAACTTGGTTAGCCAGTGGCAAATCTTCAATGAAATCATTAATTTGATTTCTAAGGAACTGTATATATCTTTCCGCAGTAAGTTGTCCGTCGAAAATTATTGGCCCCAAAAGTTTTCCTCCGATAATACCCATCCAGCAATTGGAACCAAATCGCTCTTTCCTTCTTGCATCAGATGTTAATTTGTTTGAGACCAGTACCTTTTATTATTCCGATTGAACAGACTCAAGCTGGTGAATCGCGTTTTATCTGAATAAATAGTTTTAAATAGAAAACGTACATCTTCTCTGTATTTAGTCAAAAATCAGTTGCAATAAGTTAATCTCCGGTTGTGGTCGTTATCGTAAAGATGTTGGTGTAGTTGGCACTTGAATGATTGATAATAATTATAATTTGTGAAGAATTCTCCAACTTAAATCACCCCAGAAACAATTTGGCGAATTGACGCCGTACAATTCACTTCAACATAGGCCAACACGTCTACTTCTTTTTCTTCACTTCGATGAAGTTATTGGTATTTTCTTCTGTTCATTTCGCCGACGATTAGGGAATCTTTGAGCATAAACTCGAGCCGCATCAGTTGGATTCTTTTTTGCTTCTCCATAAATTAGCAACATGTCAATTTTCTCGTTTCTAGTATAATTTTCCATATCAGCAACATCCTCTCCAATATTATCAACCAGAACCGATATACCATAAAATACTCTCGGCACTTCAAATCCATAACAAACAATTCAAAAACTCCTGACAAACACCTTTTAGAGTCGTTTGATGATAATTACCTCTCTTCATACAATTATCCCGTTAGAGCTCGAAAGAAACATAATTACAGTAGAATGGAACAAAATAAACAAATTCACAAAAAATCCCCTTATAGATATCTTAGAAACTACCGAATACGTACTAACCTCACATTTTTCAATTTCAAAATTTTCAAAAAAACATGAAACAATTTGCAGTGTAAACGCACAGCTAGTTATGGAACATCTAGAAATATCTGTAGTACAAGATCCTTACTATACACTACCACTTCACCTACGCTGCTTACTAATAATTCCAGAAAGCAAAATAGATTACACTATCAATATGTTCAACAAATTCCATCCATAGCAACAGTTCACTTACGAAACCGAAATGGAAAAAAATAACCCTCTAGATCTCACTTTACATAACATAGATAATGAAATTAAAACGGAATGGTATACCAAAAAAACTTAGTCCGGTAGAGACCTAAATTTTGACCACCCCATTTCCCACAAAAAATCAGTAGTCATTGGACAAATCTTTAATCCTGAGCGACCCAATTTTTAGGAGAGAAACAATGAAGAAAGCAAAAAAGCACTTCAACTCAATAACTATCAAAAAAAATTAATGGACAACATCTTCAAAGAACGCATGAAAAAGTTGTATAACAAACAAAACTATCCGCCCAAAGCTCGTGACAATAGCTTCCACTTCTCCATCCCCTACACTGAAGGTCTATCAGAAAAAGTAAGTGAAATACTAAAACCACATTACATAAAAATCAGTGACAACATTTCGAAAACACTATCCACAGTGTTTTCCAAATCAAAACCTGTATATCCCCCACAACAATAGTATATTAAAGTATAAGTGGATAAAAAGGGCTTTAAAACACGCGCGATTTTTCGAGCACGACTGGCACAGCCGGAGTGCTCGAAATAGAGCAAGATGTTTTAAGACAGTTATCCAGAACATACGTTATTTTTATTGGTGCACTTTGAAACCCATATATACTGGTATTATTACTAAAAATAGAAATAAGAACTAATAATGCAGAAGGTTGAATCGTGATGTGACATCAGTATACCTTTCGTTGTCATGGAAATGAGAAAAACATTCATTTGCAATTTGTTACCAAAGATCAATATTTGTTGTCACCAGAGCTCAAAATGAATGATTCTAATATCGATTTTTGAATAGTGAGGGCAGAATCGCGGTTAATACCGCGAAAACCCAAAGTGATATATATAAAAAGAATATGAAAAGTTCATCAAATGGATGGAGGAGCACATATAAATGAACGA
The DNA here is from genome assembly GCA_018342105.1 of Gonioctena quinquepunctata. Taxonomy (NCBI): domain Eukaryota; kingdom Metazoa; phylum Arthropoda; class Insecta; order Coleoptera; family Chrysomelidae; genus Gonioctena; species Gonioctena quinquepunctata. Next base: position 122,236 of record JAFIRS010002548.1, read on the forward strand.
ATTGTGAGTAATATTTTATTTAACGTTACAAGGTACTCTGTCAGATCAATAATCAAAATTTGTCATTTAGACTTCACGTTTCTCGATTTGTTGATGTTGTCATGGTTACCTTTAAAAAACGTGCGTTTTTTAAAGTTCGATTTAAACACGCTGAGGCGTGCTTTAAATGGGTAAAAAGGGGCACCAATAAAAAAAAAACATATTCATTAGCCTATTTGTTTAGGTAATCCTAGCAACAGCTTCAATTGTTTGTCACGGATAACCAGAATAACAGGACTTAGTGCATAAGTAAACAGAATACGTATTATTTGTTATTACGTATGATCGCTTCTTGGAATTATTCAGAAAAATAGTGAAAATGAAGTGAAAGTGTGTGGTAATAAATTATTCGTAAAAAAAAATCTTTCACAAAAAGCCAACGAGCCAACCCCTTTCCATTTGAAAAAATCAAGTTAACTGGAAAAATTCATATTTGCGACTTTTAAATAATTCTTAGAACGACTGTGAAGTCATAAGCCTCAAAGTCGTATTTTTCTCATGTTACCTGATCAAGAATGAAGCGATTCACAACGATCCATGGCATTCTAGATCGAAAAATAAAAATTGGAATAAAAATAACTCTATTTGTCAAATATTGACAAGTGAGGTGTTATTTGATTTAGAATGTCATTCCCGATCGAAATAAGTAAAAATATCGAAAGTTGGGGTCATTTTGGGCCAAACCGGAAGTACGGCAAAGCAAGTAAATATGCCAAAAAATGTAAATTGAACTATAATACACAACCACCAAATTTCGTTTTTCTATCTTCAATAATAAAAAAGTTATAGGGGTGAGCCACCTTAGAGAATCACCCGGTATATCTAAATCGTCTTCTAGGAAAATGTCTTCTTCCAATTCTAAATCCATGATTCTTATAAACAAAATTACCATCACTCACTTAAAATGTATGGTTAAGTTTCATAGTTTACTATTAAACTCTTATTTGATTCCTAGAATTTCGGGGATTTAATTCAACAGCTAGTTAAGACTACTAAACGAGGTTTATGACAAGGTGCAAGATAATAATATACCTAAAACTTAGTTTGGGACTCAAACCACTGTTTACTACTACGGTGCGAGTGGCCCTTAATGAATAAAGTTCGTTGTATAGGTGTCTGTGACTGCCATTCGGAGTTTAACTGTCAACTGATGGATGGGAGGCCAGTTAAACTTCAAGGTTGGGATGCAGATATTTTTAATTTAATAATGGCAATCAAATTATAAATTTCGTAGCTGGGCTGAGGATGTCCTTCGACGATTCGCTGTTGCGTTCAAATTAACAGTGTTGCCCCTAGGTGGCGTATGGAGTTAGTAACAAGGCCTACCCAGAATACTGTGCATGATAGATTCTATGTTTGTGATTGTCCCGCCATCATAGACGTGCATTGTAATAATCGGGGATAGCAGTATTGCTTAGAGCAAGACACGATGCATCCCCACCACAACATTTTCCTTGTCTACGTCGGTTAGAGGCCTGATGGGAACGGATTTTCCGCTAGGAGAAATGTCCTTAATACGCCGAGAGAGAGAGAGAGGAGAGAGAGAGAGAGAGAGAGACAGTGAGAGAGTAATATAGGACAATAATAAATATATATATATATATATATATATATATATAGAGAGAGAGAAACTTCAGGTTTCGGTTGAACACATGCGCGGATTGAAATACTGATGTTTTTCCTGTAACCTATAAATATTTGTTATTTCCTTTGACAATATTTTTTGTTTTCAAAATGGACATATTGTGCATTTCGTGGAGAGCCAAAGAAGACCGCGAATTTTTCTTCCGCGAATCAACACCATGGGCATTTGAATAAACCAGATATTCATCAATAGGTTCAGGATTGGATGAAAATTAGAAGGTTGTATGTCCTCCTGCTGCATCCGCAACTCATTTTGTTACAAGTACAATAATCATAAACAATAACGAAAATTCAGTAACGGAGGAATTTGGGAAACACAAACAACTAGTCTTGATTGTAACTTGACTTGTCATTCTTGTCAGTGCTGTAATTATCCTTCAAAACGGAAAAATTTTGATAAACCAATGTGATTTGAAGTAAGCTACAAATTCTGTAACTGGAAGATATACAAGAAATATTTTTAATTTTCATCGGTTTAAACTTGAGGTTAAATAACAGTTTAAACTGTGCTATAAACGTAACCTATATAACTGGCCCTGAGCGACTGAGGTCACCATCGACCGTTTTATAATAGTAGTAGTTTTTATCACCGGAAATGGCAAAATTGAGAAATGAAAAAATCTCACAAAAAAAAAATAGACGTGTTTTGCCGTTTTTTAAATTAATACTCTGGAATGTTACCCTCAGTTACCAATACTCGAAATATATAACTTCGAAATATATAACCTGTTTTATAATATGGGTAGATTTCACCGCAGGCGGTGTAAAATTCAGACAAATTTATGCAAAAACCAAAATGACGTATTTTGAAGTTTTTTCAAATTAACTCTTTTGTAGATACTCACATTACTGAATCATTAGTCAGGAGGTAGATTTAACACCTTGGGATTAGTGTTTTGGAAAATCCTTCCTTAGTACGTAGCCTTGGAAAACACATGATCTGATTTCGGAAGTTGAATTTGATTATATTAAAAACGCTCATTTTTTACTGGATCTATCTTTTTTCCGTAAACTCATGGGTACATGACGTTTTATGAGTGCAATGTTTATGTTAAAAAAAAATAAACAAAAAATTAAACCGACGAAAAAAGAAACTGAAAAGCGGAAAATAAAATAAACCTTTTTAGTCTTAATAACTAAGCTCCTAAACTAATGTAAGTAACTAATTTTGAGTTGGCGCCAAACAAACAAAGGAGTTATTTAATGATCTTTGTTGATTGTTTGTTTAGCGCCGACTGAACATTAGTAACATTAGTTTAGGAGCTTAGTTATTAAGACTAAACAAGTTTATTTGATTTTTCGCTTTTCAGTTTCTTTTTTCGTCGGTTTAATTTTTTGTTGAAAAGTTTTGATTTTTCCATGTTTTTGTGGCTAAAATCTACTTATTTCTACCAACTTAATTAACTCCAGGTTTTCATTTTGTTGTAGTGTCATCAGAACTACATATGTGTGCCAAGTTTAAAAATAATCGGTTCACAGGAAAAAAAATCATCCCCTATTTTCCTACCCTTAGGGTTATTTTTTTCAAATTCAAATGGGGTATACCCTATCCAATGAAATAAAAATCATCAAAATCGAACTATTCTGTTACATTAAAAAAAATATACGCATCGAATAAAAATTGGCGTTTCTCTATAGTACTTTATTTTGGTGGTAAACGTTTTTTCTCCACAATAAAATTAGAATACTAAAATATGTCATGATTTTTCTTCAGTATGCACTCTTTAGAAAACTATTTCAGATATAATTCAGTCGCTGATGGGTGCCATTTGAATGAAATAATTTTTAATTCACTGTCGAAAACAACATATCGAGTAAAATAAGTGGAAAGTTATGCACCACTAAATATTTTAGAAATTTATGGAGATTCTAAAAATATTCAAATGAACGGGGTGATTAAGTGAGTGCTGAAATGCCGAATATATAAGAATGTACTGCTTAAGCTTATCTTAGCAACCCAAGAAAAGTATGAAAAATTTACCCTACTAGTAAATCCGTTGACAACCAGTATACGAGTGCATTGACGTAAAATATTAATGGATGCCATATTTTTAAATGGGCAGCTGCCGCGCCTTTTTTGGAAGTACACCTTTGTTCCATTCGATCCGGAAAGCATATTTTCCTCATCTCGTCGAACATTTCTTATCTTCTTCCTAGAAGAGTACATCCAAATTGGGATTTGCGGGAACGGAGGGCGTGTCAAACCTTATCTCGCTACTGCAGGTGTAGGATGGAATAAATATCAAATTCGAATATTATAGAAATGAAAGATGAAATATGATCGGAAAGCATGATTGGCAGGGGAGCCATGAATGTAATGGTTTTGGCATAAAATAGTCCCCAATTTCAATACAGATTCCACTTTTAATTCGCAAAAGTTTTGAAATTCATCAAGAGATGTTATGAAAAAATTCGTCAAGTTTCAGTGTGGCTCACCTACTAAGGGTTCTCTACCAATATTATTTAATTACATGCATAATTTCTTCCGAGAAACCAAACTGCTGAATATGTTTGCTCCTAAAATTTGACCCAAAATTTCCACTAATAGAACATTTATCTTATACTCTTGAGCACTCATTGCTATTCACCAGAAGAATAGCTAACCTAGTATATTCTTCTGCGGCGCCTTCATTTTAGCTATTCTTTCCAACATGGGCGTTGAATGATAATTTTACAGAAAATGAATTTTATGGATTTTTCAGAAACTATATAGTCTAGAAATTTCGCTGTAGATTTTGGTTAATATCCAGGAACCCTGATTTTTCTCTTATAGCCGAAGGTTTTCGAAAAAATACGTTAAAACAGCTCCGATTTGTTAATTCGAATCAAAAACATTTTAGTTGGGACGATTAAGTATTTATATTTTTAAGCATTGAATTAAACAAATTTTTTTTTGGAATTTCAAGTAAAACTCTATATTTTTGGCAATTCAGTATAAAGAATAATTGATCATTAAATAATCGGTAATTGACAAATGATAAAGAATAATTTAAAAATGTTAATTATTGAATCGTTATTATAATATAAAATATTTCATGATAATAACACGTTCAATAGAAACCGACCTTTATTCAGCTTACAGGTAGACTCTACCTGGTCAGAATTCAAAGTCAAACTTTCGATGTTTCACCGTTTTTCCTCTCATTCTGCTTAATACAGGCGCAGTAATATTATTATTTAAGAAATGAATGCATATGTTTTGATTTCATTTATGCTTTGAAAACTATTGGATTTACGGAACTTGCCTTAAAATTCTAATAAGAAAATGATATTGAAAATCAAAAAGGGACACTGTGATAAAGCGTATATTCAACAAAAAATAATGTTTTCTCATCCCTCGTCGTACATATGAAGGATTAAAGGTACTCCAAAATTCAAATATTATCACATGAAGCATTGGCCGTGACGTCATACCTTATGAATACGTTGGCGCCTTGATTGGACATATGCAGTCATTGATGGTGCAATTATTGTGTTTTGAAAGAACTGGTTTGTGGGCGAAGTTATAATAAAAAAATACTGACGAAGGGTTCTTCAAAGGACAATCTGATAATCTACCACATGTAGAAATGTTCATGGTTGCCACGTTTATACAAAATGCAGAATATTTTTCACTTGGAGAAGTTCGAGGCGTGAAGGCAGATGAAGTATGTATTGTTTAAGTAGTGAAGAATGAAATGGTTATACGTGGTCGCTTTCGAAAATAGACACATTAATAGGTGATTATTGGAAAAAATAGTTTATTGGGCAGGTAAATATCTTTATACGCTAGATGTCTGACAGAAGAAGACAAATAATTTCAATATATTGGTGATTTCTTCCAAATTTGGGAAAATTCAGAAACCTATATTTTCATATATACATTTTGATCTAGGCTTTAGGCGTGAATGTACCTTTTTCATACAGGGTTCAACAAAATTTTCAGCAGAGTAAATATTTTATTTGTGATATATACCTAAATACTCTTTCAAATCTATTTGTATTATAAGCTCTCATTTAACTTGCTTTCGTATGTCTTTCCTGTGAAAAAAAGTTTAAGGAAAATTTGACAAAATTTTACTTAGACGTCAGATTAAAGTGAAATTTGGCAGGACATCGTATTATGAAATTTTTATTAGAGTAAAAACAAAATGACGGCTCCAAGTTTCGATTCTATTTGAAATTGGTGTGTGGGGGTTTTTAGGGTCGAAGATTGAATATTCTGTAGAAATTCACGAATTCAAGATGGCGGACGAGGTCTGATTTTATTTAAAATTGGTGTGTGGAGAATTTTGGAGTCGGGGATTATGAATTTGTTGTCAAAATTTATAAATTCAAGATGGCGGAAGAGTTTTGTGATCAAGGTCCGATTCTATTCAAAATTGGTGTATGGAGATTTTTGGTTTCGAGGATTATGAATTTGTTGTCAAAATGTATAAATCCAAGATGGCGGAAGAGTTTTGTGATTTATGGAGCGATTCTATGCATGAATAGTATGTAGGGGTTTTAAGGAACAGAAAATAACTATCACTTTTGGTAAAAATGAAATAATTCAAGATGACGGATTTCATGACTGAAAAGAATTTAATAGAAATCATTAAAAAACTTGTTTAAAACAAACTTTTATTCGAATGTGCTGAAAGCGAAAACAAAATTCTTTAGATGTGTGACGTAGATTATTCTGTGAGTAACAGATTTAAAAGCTTGTCGCGCAATGCTTTCAGTTCGAATACCCAAAAATAGGTATTTCTGTGCGACAAGCTTCTGAATCTCTCACCTACAGAATAACCTACGTCAAACATCTAAAAAAATGTTTTTCCTCTTCAGTGCATTCGAATAAAAGTTTGCCTTTATTTTTTTATTATTTTTATTCACAGAAACAAGGAAAACACACATAGAGACCACAGCTGCTTAGCGACATGCCTCTTTCTTCTCTCCTACAAGCTCTCAGCCATTTTGGATCTTCTGGAACATTATAAATATTTTGTCCGGTGTGCTAACTGTGGTGCTCTTGCACATCGGTACTATGCAATTTTTATATAATAACTTTTTATTTTCCATTCCGAATATAGATATTTCACTGCAACTTCAACGACACCTGATAACACACACGATACTTCAACCCTCTGTAACCGAATGACAGAATAACTTGTACCTTGTCCCTGAAGTAGAACCAGAAATCTAAGAAGGTCGTAAATCACCAACCACTTGAGTTATCAGCAGGCGGTGGATTCTACGCAGAGTTGTACCTGCCCTAGCCATTTAGTTTTGTTTTCTAGGTAGGTATAATTTGAATATAATTGAGAATTGTTTATTTATATATAATATATGATAATAATATATATATATATATATATAATTATATTATATTATATAATGATATATGATATACCTAATTAATGTAAACTTTATACTTTATAAAAATTCAGTTTCTCGATAAAAGGTATTTGTAAACAAAATTACTCACGAAGATCAGTTTCACTTTCACTGTCGTCATCCAAATTGATAATCAACTTTTCTTTGGGAATTTTTTCTATATCCATATATGACTTTTCCACCTTTTTAATATGGAAAACACACGTGGCCCAGCTGCTATCAGGAATGTTTGCAGTTTCTGTTCGAATAAGAGCTACCACAGTTGAACTTAAGATTAGAGAAGTATTATTTCTTCGAACTGCTGACTTAAGCTGATGCCATATATGTTCAATTGGGTTAAACATACAGTGATAAGGAGGAAGTATGAGCACCGTATGTCCCGAGCTTTCAGCCAATGAATCACAAATATATTTATTTTTTATCGAATAACTGCGTAAAACTTCTAGTAACTGTTTTTTGTGTACTTTTCCTCATAGTACATATCATTATTTAACATATTTTCTTATGTAGTGGCTTTGATGTCATTTGAACATGGGGCTTTATCTAGTCTTCCATGAATATTTGGTATGAGTTTATTTTGGAACCAGTCTTCAAATAATCCGGCTGCAGTATCATCATGCTAACCAACTAAAGAGTCCTTAATATTCTTTGCCGATAAAGACAACGCATTTGGTATAAAACATTTTCGGTTCCTGCGTGAATTATCGTAATGCGTTTGCCTTTATTAGATGGCGCATTAGTTTGGCACAAGTCAGATGAGTCTACCCAACTTTTGTGTGGAATATCGTGTGTATCGAACCAAGTTTCATCCAAATATACTACTGTTCTACCATATTCTCTGAATTCGTTTATTGCCAATAAATATTCAAATCTCCATTTCTTAAGGCGCACAGATTTCATTAAAATTTTTCTTCTACTAGTGAGTTTTTTAAATTCAAATCCGTTCTGTAAAAGAGACTTTCTTAAAGTCTCTTTGCAACACTGGATACCAGTTCCATTCTTCTTAAGCCGTTGCATTGGAATATCTAATATAGGCACAATTTGCTCTTTATACAAGGCATATATTGTTCTTCGAACTATATCTACATCACAGCCATCTAGTTTCCTTGAAAAGCCAGAGTCTTTCCGTTTCTTTCTTTTTAAAATAGGGTAACTTACTATTTTAAACACTGTGGAATTCGGTGTTTTTGTTGAAGAAGCACTTTCTTGCACAGCTTGATCCTTGGACATTCCACGTTCCAGAAGAGAAGTATAAACATTTAATATAATTTGTTTCCTATGAGGGTGTAACATTTGTCGACTAGTAGTACTACGACCACCACTTGAAGTACTAGCCTTAGGATGAGCCCATGGACGCCACATTTTTCACGACACAATAATCGAATAGCCACTTTAAAATAGACATAACTGACACAACGGAATATTAGGTAGGTAATGACTAAATGTTGTTTAAGTTTCCCCCTGAAATTGGAAAGCGGTCAGTTCTCAAAACAATCTTGTTTTCCAAATCTGGTAGGTAATTTATTTTGTAACTGTAAATAGACCATTATCGCTATAATCTCGTAAATAGCCCATTAGTACTGAATGTCTGGTGGCCAGGTGAGTAAATTTTATTATTTACACACATTCAAACATGTTCTTACTAAGGGTTCTAAATCAACCTAACGAGATTTTTTATTATCAAGTAAATTAAAATACAAAACTGTCAACAAAAACCAAAAATAATGGAGAGCCCACTATTATTAAAATGCCAAACTATTTCATGAGATATTTTAATCCGGACCTGGGAATCTTTTAAGGGACACACACTTCTATTGCTTATCTATATTTCAAACAATAGGTAATAATGAGGGTCGTCGGCTACTATTGATTCACGACCTTCTTAGATTTCTAGTTCTTCATACCTTGTGTTTATTTGCCGACAGTAATGAGGGATGACGTTACGACCGTTACCGGGCTTCTAAGCTTGTTTGAAATGATTCGCTGGCGCGCGAAACTTTGATTATCTATAACAATCTAATTCTAGTTTACCATTTTCAATTGCAGAAGCTGTTTCTATAGAGAACAAATCAAAAACTCACTTCGCTAACACGAGCGTATATGCGAAGAAACGAAACGAAAAATCAAGTGAACTCCTCGTAAACATTCTCTGTCGGCGAACCGAAGATCAGAGAAAGATCAAAAGAGCCGATAGTCAACGTGGGTTTGAGTGACAGCTGTTTGAGTGACCGCAAGCCAATGATGATGCTTGTAGGTGTGTTTATACGTTGAGACTAATAAATCACGAGTTTCAGGAGGTCTGAGTGAATGAAAGCCAGTAGCGTCTCTGGTCTGGGATCGAAATAGGTTTCAAAATATTCTATGGCTGTGTTTTGATGGAAAATATGGCTTGTTTTCGACCATGTGAAAATGAAATTATGATGATCCTATTAATACATACTTCCTCGTTTATTACAATTTTTTTTATTTTAACGTATTTTTAAAATATTTGAATCTCTAAATAAAATTAGCTATCTCCGCCTCTGCTGCTCAAAGGATTCCGCCTCAAAACTGGGAAACTAGTTTTTTATGCTTCTGCAATTGATGGATGAACTATAGGTACTTATATTGAATAATCATATTTTTTCATGGCTCATTTTTTATCATTTTTGAAAGGAGTTCATTATTGTTCATTATTGTTGAAAGAAGTTCAAGTTCAATTCATCAAAAAGTGGTGAGAGGTAGATAAAAACAAAATGGAGAAGGAGAGGATTCTATGTTGTTTTTAGTTTGTTTATGTATTTCCAAGAATTGAGTTCTTATTATGAAACATTTATATGGTGTAGATATTGTGGATTGAATTAGGTGGGCCTTGGCTCTTTAGTCTCTCCGTACCTCGACCTAAAAGATCTTTAGTCTCTTCATCTATTCAAGACCCTGGATTCCGAGACTCCTTGCGAAGCATATCAGTTTCCTGGGAGCTAAGTTCCTGATGTCTGAGGGCGTTAGTGAAACTCCTTCGAGGAACTTAAGCCTTTTGCAAAACATCGCTTGGCAGTCGCAAAGCAGGAGTTTTGCAGTTTCAGCGAAGTTCTCGCTGTAACGGCATAGCTCACTGTCTGATCCAACCATTTTTTTGAGGTGATACCTCAGAGGACAATTTTCGGTGAGCAGTCCCGTTACTTTTTTCAAGTCTTTCTTATTCAACTCGAGAAACTGTTTAGCTTTCTTCTTTAGCTCAGAAGCCTTTCTGCAAGGCTTTGTCCTGATGGAAGCTCATTCCAATGGGTTTTTCTTTGATCAGTTTCCAGGCGACGAAACTCTTCCTAAATGTGGGCTTTGAAGAGACCTCGGAAGGGTTCTGGCACAGGAAGTTGAGTGTTGGCCCTATACTTCACAGGGCCGTCTAGACTGAAATAATTCTTATTTTTAAATTATAATCACTTTACTTGCACTACAGCAAACTCGCTTGCGATGCATAGAAGATAAAACTCGTTTCCCATTTAACAAATATAATTCAATCTCTACGAACTTTTGTTTTCCCATTTGAAACGCATTGATTCAACAATGCTGAAAGTTCTGGCCCTCTAAGTGTAATATTTTTCATTTCATATAGTTTTTCGCGCGTCACGTTCTTCGTTGAGATTATTCACCTAAAATATTATTCTTTAGAAATAATTTAGTTTTTGATATTATTAGAAAAATATTTCGTGTCTTACAACTATTTTCCATTGAATTCAATCCTCATATCTAAAATCATATATAACTAATAAAAAAACTTTTCAAAGACAAGCTTTCATTTGAGCCGTGTACTGAAACGTATAAAATAAGTTAAAGTCATCGCTGACAATGATTCAATTATTTTTTGTTGAATTATTTGGTTTCAAAAGCTTGTCGCGGAAGTGTTCATAAAAGTAGGTACCAATTAATTTGATTGGGCAGTGATTGGTTGGTAAGTAAGAACTTGTCAAAGTATTTAATTTTTATAAAGTATTCATGAAAACCACTTAATGTCATTGGACAATGATTGGTTGGTAAGTAACAAATTTATAATATTAATTTTATTAAAATTCGCGCGACAAGCTTTTTGAAAATAAATAATTCAACAAAAAATAATTAAATTATTGTCAGCGATGACTTGAAATTATTTTATACGTTTTAGTACACGGCTCAAGTAAAAGTTTGTCGTTAAAAAGTTTCTTTATTAGTTTTTTATTTTTTGCTTTTCAGTTAGTTCTCCTTAATATGTTTATTTCAAGTAGAGCATCGTTATTACAAGGTCCCTTTCCTGTAAGTTTTGAGCTGAAAGAAATCATGATCTCCGACCCTAAAAACCCCACACACCAATTTTGAATAGAATCTGACCATAATCACAAAACTCGCCCGCCATCCTAAATCTTGAATTTATAGATTTTGACAAAAAATTCATAATCTCCGAACCGAAACCCCACATACCAATTTTGAATCGAATTGGACCATAATCACGAAAACTCGTCCTCCATCTTGGGGCCGCCATCTTAAATTCATGAATTTCGACAAAACATTATAATCTCCGACCCCGAAACCTCCACCGTACCAATTTTGAATCGGATCGGACCATAATCACAAAACTCGTCTGTCATCTTGGGGCCGCCATCTTAAATTCATGAATTTCGACAAAACATTTATAATCTCCGACCCCGAAACCTCCACTACCAATTTTGAATCGGATCGGACCATAATCACAAAACTCGTCTGTCATTTTGGAGACACCATCTTGGATTTATAAATTTCGATACAAAATTCATAATTTCCGACCCCGAAAACTTCCACATACCAATTTTGAATAAAATCGGAACATAATTACAAATATCGTCCCCCATCTTGAAGCCGCCATTTTGTTTTTTTCCAACAAAAATTCCATAATGCATTGTCATCGGAATTATTGATACCTGCCAAATTTCAAGTTAATCGGACGACTAGAAGTCGGTCAAAATTCACTTGCAAGATTTGACCCTAACTAATGAACGAACGAACTAACAAGTGAAACTAAATAAAAGCTTGTAAAAATCATTTTTTGTATTTTTTATTTTCAACAAGATACTGTACACTCTACAGGAAATTATTGTTGCATTGGCCAAGAAAGTTTAGAAGCATCGGGTTCTTCGAGTGAAAGTGTGGAAAAACTTACAGAAGTGACAAGAAAGCCGCTACCACTAAAAAGGTATTTCTGCAGAATTGAAGCAGAATAGTAAACTTAATTTTCTCAATAGTGGTATGGGACTGGAATTCCTTTTTATTTATAATTGGCATAATGCAGTCCGCAACACCGAATCTTAAAAATCATTATAAGGTCTTGTAAAACTGGATGCGGTCCAGCATGTGACTTTAGAAATGGTCTTTATTTTTTCTCAGTAGGTACTGTTTGAGTGGATACGACTGCGACTGTCACCAATTTCAATGAAAATTGGAACAAATTTTATTCATGTTTTGAGTTATTTTGAATATTATGTAACCTGAAATTGTTAGTTTTAGGATTTTCTGTATTTTGAATTAGAATCTCAAAAATGTTTAGGACTAATAAAAAAACCTTATTATTGTATCAAAATTCAAAGATGAATCATTTATTTGATACAAATTTTTTCCTATGTGCATTCTTTAACCCCGTGGAACCACTAGATTTGGATTTATTCCAAAATATTTCATCAATAAGGATCTCCACATGTTTTCCAAATATTTAGAAGAAACCATCAATAAAATTTCAATTCTGATACTCATCCTAATTCTCTTGAGAAAGACATTATTACTCACAATGTTCAATTTTGAAAAGTATTTTTTTCCAAAACTAACTATTAATACCAGTATAATCCAAAAAAAAATACCTCTGATGACATTAGTATAAAATATTTACCTAAATATACACAGAATATCAAAGAACCGGTATGATAAAAAAAAATCGGAATAATACCAGAAAATTCCCTTTTTTGCCAAAGTATTCATAGACAGCGGCCCGGAAATTTAGTGGTTCATAATTCGTTGATGAACTACGGATATCATACCGGGTTATTCACTATAAATTACCCACTCCTTATCATTGTTATTATTGCCTATAGAAAAAAAAAAGTTAATGTAAAAGTTGTGTGGTTATGACTGAATTTTGATCAAATATATATGTATATTATTGAATTTTTGGAATGATTTGTTTTCCGGATTTCAAAGATGTACCACATGTTACCCCTATCTTATACCGTTTTTGAATTATTAAACGTCGAATAGCTTAGACTAGTTGTTACTGTAAATACCTATCCTATGTAAGTTAACATTTTTAAGTAAGCTTTAAAAATGACAACTATAATATGTTTGTTCAGTGATATTCCTCCAATGGAATAATCGAAATGGTTTACAGTGAGGAAGAAAAAGTGCAAATATATACTTGTTATACAAAACAACAAAAATAAACGTGCAGCAAAAAGTGCATATAGGATGTTGTATCCAAATCGTCCAACACCGTCAGAAAATACATTCAAAAATATTTACCAGAAGGTGAATCATACCTTCAGTTTCAGTAGAAGAAAGCGTGTAGTTCAAGAAAACCAGGAAGAACAGAACTGATGCATTTCGAAGGTAAGCCTATCCATATTAATTCGCGAATAGACTTTTTTGAAACATTGTATTATTTTTAAGAAAATTCTGAATGTAGTTTAAAAAATGTAGTCGATCAATTAGGTAAAAGTTTTTCAAAAATCCAACTTACTTTGAAAAAGAACAACTACAAACCATATAAAAATGTTATCGTTTACAAGTTAACGGAGACTCATAAGAGGAAAAGCCTGGAATTTTGCCAACAAATGATTAAAAATTTGAATGAAGATCCCGATTATTCAACTAAAATATTATGGACTGATGAGTCATCTTTTTCTATGGGAGGAGTTTTCAATAGGAAAAAATTAGGGTCGTGGGAAAAAAAGGACAACAGAAAAAGATTGCTAAAACAAATAAAGAAAACAGGAAGAAATACTGTTAGGTTTGGTGTAATTCTTAAAGAACAGCAACTGTATCCGTTTCATATTCAACGTGTGTATGCTCTACTACCTAGAGACTTTTTTCCGCGCCTAGTTTTTTGCCATTGGATTCTTCATCTAATCCCTCAAATTCTTAATTTTTTAAATGGCGTTTTGTTTACTGACGAGGCTAATTTTGGACGACAGTGTATACGAAATTTCATAACAATCACCTCTGGGCTGAGGAAAATCCACATGGAATCTTTGAAGCTCATTTTCAGCATCAGTTTCCAGTAACTGTATGGCTTGGGGTACCTGATGATCATTTAATCGGTCCATATTTCCTTCCACGACGACTAACAGACGACTCTTACCTTAATTTCCTACAGGAAGAGTTACCTGTTCTTGAAGAAATTCCTCTACAGCTGAGACAATACTTCTTGTTCATGATGATGGTGCATCAGTCCATTTTGACATTATTGGACGTAATCACTTATATACAGTATATCCAAATCGTTCGATAGGTAGGGGAGGTACGGAACATTGGCCCGCTCGATCTCCGGATTTGAATACTCTATATTTTTGCAATTGGGGTATTCTTGAGTCATTAGGTCATTCCACTCCCGTCGAAAATGTTGAAGACTTGAGGAATCGAATTATAGCCGGCTGTGAGACAAAAAGAAATACACCAGGAATATTTGCGCGAATACGACAATCAATGAGGAGAAGAGTTGAATCTTGTATCACGTCTGAGGGAGGTCATTTTGAACATTTGTTTTAACTTTGTGTCTATTTATTTATTAGTGTTATTGTTCCGGTTTAACGTTATTGTATTAGATAGTTCTTGATAATGTGTTGAAGAAATAAAAAATACGCGTTAAGATGTTTTATTTTTTTGCATAAAAACGGCGCCCCATACAAAAAAAGGCAGATATGATTTTGTTATGGAGTAATCTCAAGAAAGACGTTAAATGCTTTTTATCAAAATTTTATTGACAATACGGTACAGTATATATTCAAAGTCAATCTGACCGCATCGTCCCTTCCATTTTACATAAACATACAAAGTATTCAAAAACTATGAAAACGAAAACACAATATATAATTCCTTAATCTTTAACATACTCCCACCTTTTGCATTGGCAAAATAAATCAATAACCAAAACGATTGGGAGCTTTGATAGAACGACCATATCTCGTAACTATTTCTTCCTTCTCGCTCGGGTTTGACTCCATTTCTTCTGAATTTTCAGCTTGACTGGTATTTTCTGTGGTACTTTGTTGTTTAACAGAAATAATGGGGTCTTCGTTGGGACTAGAAATTTCAAGAGGGTAGAGTCTCTGAAATGGACGAACTGCTTCTCCTCCTGATGACAGTTTGATCCTTGCAACTCTCGAAATATTATCTCTCCCAGGGTAAACTTCGAGAATTCGTCCCATGGGCCAACTTATACGTTTCGTATTATCCGAGCCAACTAATACTACATCTACAATTTTCAATTTGCCATATTTTCTCTGACCTATATGAACCAGATTCGCCAAATACTCGCATCTGAAGCGATGCCTAAGAGAATCCTCTAATTTTCTGAAGAAACCCCATTCGTTTTTCCAAACCATCTCTATTTAAACTATCTAAGTCGGGAGTTTCGGTACTCTGAATGTCTTGAATGAATAATGCAGGGGTTATGGGAATCAGATCATCGAAATTATCGTATGTATATGTTAGTGGTCGAGAATTGATGATAGCTTCACAATCGCATATGATTGTTACCAGCTCATCGTACATTATACATGATTTTCCCATGTTTCTCCTGGGTAATTCCTTGATAATTCGTACAATTCTCTCCCATCATCCTCCTCGCCAGGCTGCGGTGGGTGGATTGAAACGCCATTTGATTCTGTTAACTGTGGAATACTTGGCTATTTCGTTCCAGTCTAGAGTTCTGAAATGATTATTGGCTCCCAAGAAATTAGTTCCATTATCGGAATAAATAACTGAAATTCTTCCTCTTCGAGCAATAAATCTTCTTAATGCGAGGAGAAAATCTTTGGTTGAGAGTGATCTAACTACTTCGAAACGACATGCCCTGTATAATTCACAGGTGAAAACAACAATCCACGCTTTTTCTCCTCCTTTTAAATATAAAGGACCAGCTAAATCAATTCCAGTTACCTCGAAAGCAGCCGAATTCTTTATTCTTTCTTTGGGAAGCGGAGCAAAAGGTGTTTCTAGTGCTTCTGTTTTAAACCTTTTACAAATGACACACTTAGAAATAATATCTTTAACCATTTTTTTCCCTTTGATTATCCAAAATCTTTCCCTCAATTGTCCAAGAAGAGTTTGAACGCCTCCGTGTAACGAAATCTTGTGCTGCTCTACTATTAAACTTTTCACGACTTCATGTTTGTAAGGCATCAAAATAGGAAACTTAAAACTATCATTTTCCTCGCTACAAACTAGTTTGGTTTTAACTCTCAACAGCCCTTTCTCGTCTTGAAATATCTTCATATTTATATATTCTCCTTTCTTATTAAAACATTCACTCTGTACGATTCGAATGAGTCGAATCTCTGCTGCTTCATACTCTTCAAACGTTAACTCTGAAACATTCCTCCCAGTGTTTTTGAAATATTTCATGAAATCTGAGCATCCATGCTATCATTCTCACGATTTTCGAATACTGAGAGAAATATTAAGTGAATTCTGAAGAATTTAAGTTACTATATTCATGGCTTAACAAGTTTGTTGTAATTTCATATTTCCTAGATTCGGCATATGCTTCCTTTTCGTCAACTTTTTCAGTCATAGAAGGCCATGTATCGGGTTTTTCATTCAACCAATCAGGACCTTTCCACCACTGGGATTCAAGTAAATATTTGGAACTACACCCTCTCGATGGAAGGTCTGCTATATTCTGATCCCCTGGTACGAAATTCCATCGATTAACATCACTATTGGTACGTATTTCGGCTACTCTATTCGAAACGAACACATTCCAATTAGATTTAGTTGTAATCCAAGTCAAAACAACTCTGAAATCGCACCAGAAATAAGTTTCTATGTTTCTGAAAATATCTATCTTTTTAACAGATTGGCATAGCCTGCATCCTAAAACAGCTGCTAACAGCTCTAGACGGGGTATAGTAATTACTTTCATTGGAGCAAGTCTGGATTTAGCAAGTAATAAATGAGACGGAACAAGTCCATTTTGTTCTATCCGAACGAAAATACATGCTGCAAAACTTATCTTACAGGCATCCGAGAAAACATGTAATGAAATATTCTCAGATTGTTCAAAACATGTTTCTTTACATATATACTTGGTATGTGACAAAACTGTAAGTGGTGGATTCGACTCAACCACTTCTGAAAACTCCTTTTTATTTCTTCAGGTAATTCGCTATCCCAAGTGATTTTGAGTTTCCATGTTTTTTGTAATAAAATTTTGGGTAAGAGTGTAACGTGACATGTAAAACCAATAGGGTCAAAAACACGTGGAGCTGCTGAGAGTAGACCTCGTTTCGTAAGTGGAATTTTATTTAATTCTCTCAAACTACTCATATCGCAGAATAACGTATTTTGTTCAAAATTCCACTGCAAACCTAACACTGAAACGATATTATTCATTGTGGGCATTTCAAGTATTTCTTCCTCGAAAATTTTACTACAATTATATACCCAACCTCTCAGATCAAATTGTGCCATGTCCATGATATATTTGGATTCAATAATGAAATTTTCTAATTCAGCTCTACTATTCACACTCGTTATACAGTTATCAACATAAAATGATTCTCTCAATTTCAATGCAGTTTGTCGATAATTTGGTGACATTTGATCCAAAGTGATTGTGGCTGCTAATAAAAATGGACTCGATGAAACACCAAATACGACTCTTGCATGCCTATAATTCATTAATTCTTTTTGAGAGTCATCTTTCCACCACAGAAACCTCAAAAAATGTCTGTCTCTGGGTATCAAACTGATTTGTAAGAAAGCTTTCTTAATATCAGAAACTACCCCAATTCGTCCTAATCTGAATTTTAAAATAATGTTAGGTATCAGATCTATCAAATTTGGTCCCTTTTCCAAACAGCTATTCAGTGACAAACCATTTTTATCTTTAGCTGAAGCATCAAATACGGGCCTCAATTTTGTTGTATTGCTAGAATCTTTGAATACAGGGTGATGTGGTAGATAATATTCTGCGGTATGTTTAACATTTATTGGAACTTCTTCTATGATGCCTAATGCTTTCCATTCTTTGAAAATATTATCATATTCGAAAAATTTATTCATACTATTTAGTTTTTTCGTTGTGGATATAAGTCTTTTTTCTGCTAATTCTCTATTATTATTCAAAAGTGTTGAAATACCCTCAACCCAAGGAAGACGTACTTCATATCTGTTTTCTGCATTACGGTTAATAGTTCTATTAAAATTGTCAACTGCCTCAGCGTTTTTGACATCTCTACTCTTTAACGAAATGGGATCTTCAATTCCCAAAATATCCAAACTCCATGAACTAGCTATATTCATTTCATCGAAACAACAGAGTGTTTCAAACACAGTATTACTGTTTTTACATTTTCTCATAACTGTCCAACCTAAATGAGTTTCAATAGCTACTAAATCATTTTCCAAATTTTCGATTTTTCCTGTTATAAGTTTTCCGTAAAAATCTGCACCTAATAGTGAACTTATATCAGTAGAAATAGTAGAGGTATCCGAAATGAATATGTTTTTTCTCTTCAGTTCCCGCATCATATCCATATAATCAAATCGAAGTGAATAATTGCATATTTTGTTCTGTTCGAGAACATTCACATTACAACGGAAAAAATTACTCAAATTTCGAATCTCTATTTCATAAAGTGCATGAACTTCGGGATTGGATTGTATTCCCCCAAAAACACTTTGTATAACATTTTCAGAACCAATTTTCTCAAAACCCATTTCATCAGCGCAATCTTTCGAAATATAGGATCGTTGTAAGCCGGATCCAATAAAGCTCTGACAACCTTTGAACCAGTATTGCTAACGAGTTTAACAGCAACAGTTTGTAAAAATGTTCCAGTTGTATTGTTACTAATGAGAACATTTTCATGCTGATTTTCAAATCTTGAAATGGAATTTTCTGTTGATTTATTCTCAGGATCTTTCTCAGAAGACAATTCAGTACAAAGTATTGGAAAGTGTCTCCTACCACAGATTATGCATTTTACGAATGTTTTACATCCTTTGATACAATGATTCGGTTTGAGACACGCAAAACAGGCGTTATTTTTTATCAAAATATCTTTTCTGTCAGAAAAAGGTAATGAACGAGCTTTAAGACAATCCTTAGTTGAATGTGACATGCTCTCACAAAATAAACAATAATTGGATTTTTTGTTACCTCCTTGTCCAACTGACAGAATCGTGGTAGCCGGGTGGAACTCAGACTCACTTCTATTCTGGTCCCTTGTCCATTGTCGAACTGCGTTTGGGATCTTTTGCGGCAACAAAGCTGTTCCTGGCCAAATTCACTCGTTCCTCACTCTCCACTTCGTTACGAAGAAAGTCTAGTAACAATTGCAAATGATTAGTTGAAATGTCAGAAATGTCATGATTATTACTGTGGATCTCCCTATTCGTGGTACTGAAACTACCCCTATGCCTCTCCCATACTTTCAGTATTTCTTCAGGGAGAGCTGATTCCACTAATGAATATAACATAGAAGCATATTTGTTACTGGTTACCCCCAAAGATTCTAAAGCCCTCAATTGTGTCTCCAGAGAATCATATAAGACAGTTAAAGGCATACCTGCTTTATGGCTCGTTGCTTGCTTTAACACTAGATTCAATAATTCCCTTACATACACTTCTATCAGAAACTCGTCTCTGGCAAATCTGGTCTTGAGTTGGTCTATGGCATTTCCATAGTTGGCTCCTGATGGAGGAAAACTTTCCACCAATAATCTTGCTGGGGACCCTGGCTCCATGGCTTGTAAAAGATATTGGAACTTATCATCGTCATCTTCGTCTATTTTTTGGAATTGGCCCCAAAATCCTATCCAACATTTGACATCTCCATTAAATTTTTTCAACTCCAACTTCGGCAACTGGAATCTACGTTTGGCATTGGAAGAACTCTCTGTACTTGTATTCATTTGGATATCTTCATTTCTGTTGACACTCATACGAATGAAGTCACATTTGGATCGGTACCTTAAAATCGATTCTCTGTAGATTTCCACGGTTTTGAATTCTTCTTCGATTTCTGTATCATCTTCGGAAGTCAATAGTAAACTTTTCATTTTTTCATCGAGTCGAATATTCTTTGGGCTTTATCTTCCAATTGGCCCATTAAAACCATAATATTTTGATTTCGTGCCTCCTTGCTACTGAATTCTTTATCCAAGTCTTGGCACGTCTGGGTGAACATTTTTCGTAATAGCATTCGTTCTTTCTTGGCTAATAAATGATTCTCCATGTCTAGTCCTGTCACGGTCGCCAATTAATGTTATGGAGTAATCTCAAGAAAGACGTTAAAAGCTTTTTATCAAAATTTTATTGACAATACGGTACAGTATATATTCAAAGTCGATCTGACAGCACCGTCCTTTTCATTTTACATAAACATACAAAGTATTCAAAAACTATGAAAACGAAAACAATATATAATTCCTTAATCTTCAACAGATTTTTTGACACAAATTGAACGAGAAATTAAAAAATGATTTTTAATTAGATATATCTCAGTGGCGTAGCATTTTTTCCTAAAAAAAAATTGAGATCATTACCCGTATG
Source organism: Gonioctena quinquepunctata (assembly GCA_018342105.1). NCBI lineage: Eukaryota > Metazoa > Arthropoda > Insecta > Coleoptera > Chrysomelidae > Gonioctena > Gonioctena quinquepunctata. The sequence goes on from JAFIRS010002548.1 coordinate 143,027, forward strand.
ATGAACATAATTGCATGTCAAAAAATGCGCAATAACTACCTCTTGAAATTCACCGAATTTCATTTGCATATCTCGACCGGTTTCAGAGCAATAAATAAATAGTCAATTTTTAAGAAAAATGTTAACACGCCGTATCTCGGAAAACGAAGCATTTGCGGACAAAAGTTATATAGCAAACTTTCATTATTTTTTCATGCAGAATCACCCCCCCCCCCCAAGTTTGTCGCACTTATTCACTAACACACTGTATATAAAAAGTTCAATTCTTGTTGTTATTTTCATAGATTACTTTAAAAATGTTAACTTTCATAGAATAGGTATTCAAAGTAAGTTATTTGACGTTTAATAACTCAAAAACGGTATAAGATTGGGGTAACATATGGTGTATTTTTGAAATCAGGAAAAAAATATCATTACAAAAATTCAATAATATGCAGGGTATCCCATTAAACAAAATATTTCTTCATTCTCTGAAATCTGAACGCTACTGAATTTTGTATAGCATTTTATCAAAATTCAGTCATAACCACACCACTTTTACATTCAACTTTTTTTCTATAGGCAATAATAACGATGATAAGGGGTGGGTAATTTATAGTGAATATCCCGATACATAGTGCTCGTAGTAGGTGATTTCATACTTGAAACTGTTTTTTTTTCTAAGCTGTCATGAATATCAGTTTGATGATTTCAATGTTTTTTATTTCTTATGGTGTTTTTTGCCTTCCACAGCTGTATAAAATAACAGAATCATAAAAGAACAAACTTTTAGGTTTACCACTAAATTTTACCCATAATGAGCAACTTCCTTCCCATAGTAACAAATTTTCATTATTAAAATTCGATGTGGGTCCGTTGTTGATGGAGTTACGAACGCCTCATCTTTTTTTGTTCCAACCCTACCCTATAAAATCACACAGATACGCTTTGAAGAATATGCTGAAATAATTAATTTGTTTTAATCAATATCTCGTGGACAATAAAACCTCAAAAAATATTTCCCGAAATATTATTTTTTATTTAGAATTGCTTTTCAATACAAGTCATTCATTATATATTGAAAAAGAGATCCAAGCCACTGAGAACGATTTAAAAGCCGAATTCAATTTCTCATGAGCCCTATTAGGGTGGGTACTTTTGAATGGCACGTGTCGGTCACACTTTTCGAGGATGAAACGTGCTGGGAAACACCTGGTAGAGATTTCATTCATTATAGTTTTTATAGTGCATTCGTTGTGATACCCTTCAAATGCTTTTTGATGTAGAAGGCAGTCATCGGTCAGGGTGGAAAATAAAATGTTTCCACAATTTTTATTGAAAAATATGATTTATTGCTTATATTTATAGTTCTATGAGATAATATGGCTGCTTGACAATAATTAAATCATATGAAATAATTGTTATATCGAACATTGAGAAACCATTATATGAAAATAATTCTCATTAGAATTAACAAAAAAATAATGAAGCAGGGGAAGTATCTATAAAATCACAAATTTAAATCAGTTGCCTGAATTTACTCGTAGACAGTAAACGGAATGAAACCAATATTTTAACAGGTCATAATGTACAATATAATAAAAAAAAAATTTTCGTGATTTTTTCACTTGAAGTTAATATTTACGAAGATTGCATTTGAAAATAGATTTCAATGAATTTTGCGACATTTGACAATGTTGCTTTGTTTCTTAATAACAGACTCTAGCTGGTCTCTGAAAATAAGCACTAGCTGGTATACAACATTACAAGGTCTAAATTAATATTCGGATGTAGAAATCAATTTTGGCTTGATTTTTTGTTCGAGAGAAAATGAACTATCATATTCAATTCAATCCATAAGCCAAGTAGTAATGTTATATAGAGTCTGAGAAAAAAATATAATGAGAAAATTATACAGTTTTTTAGTTATTTTTCTCAAGAATTGACAGCATCAGGTTTCGATCAAATTCACGATGGAAATAGAAACCAACAGTACCTTACCTTTCCTTGATGTGAATCTTGAGAGAACAGGCACCTCTGTCTATAGAAAGAAGACACATACGGAACAGTATCTCAACTACACTCCAACCATCCGAGTTCGACAAGGACAGGGATCATAAGAACATTGATGGAAAGAGCGATGCACATATGCAACAACAAGAAGTCACTAGATGCCGAGCTAAACCACATCAAGAGGACCTTCACCGAAATGGATACCCCGAGAAACTCGTAGGAGAAGTATTGAAACAACTCGAGAGAAATAAGACATCCGAAGAGCAACCAAGAAGCACAGTGATCTACCTTCCGAACATCAGAGGTGTCTCTGAGAAGATCAGAAAGATCGGAAACAAGTACAACATAAAGAGCTGCTTCCAATCCAGCAGTACTTTACTGAGTTTCCTCACCAAAACCAAACCTGACAACAGAACCGAAATCAGTAAGAACTGCATTTATGAAGTTCCACGTGAATGAAAAAATTCCTACATCGGAGAGACAAAGAGGCCGTTGTCGGTAAGATTGGATGAACACAAGAAATGGACCCAACGCGGAGAAATGTCAAAATCGAGAATTGCTGATCACGTCGAATTCTATGGGACATAGAAAGGAGCATTGGTTAACGACAGTTCAAGGATGTCGCCTACATCGAAGCCAATAACGCCTTTAGTCAACCAATCGTTGAAATCAAGACCTCTCATTACTCTTCCTGTCGGACTGCAAAGGAGCGAAACTTGACGCACCACCACACCACACGCACACTGCACAGGGCGGAATTTCACGCACCACTGCACCGACAGACATATAAATAAGTAAGGAGCACCTAAGCTCGTCAGTATTCACCTGACGACGATTGCAGATACAAGTAATCGAAACGTCGTGAACAACTTTCAAATCCATTAGGACGATGGACGTCCGAAACGAGAGTAATTATATTTTATGTTGGTCACCTTCTCCCGTCGAAGGAGATAGCTCGTCCCTACTCAGAGGCTGTGGCGGATTTACACATTTGCCGCTAGTGTGCTATTCAAATTTTGCCGCCCTTACCAAACTCTACAATTCGATATCTTAGTTCACAATCATATTAGTTACATTTTTTTTGTCAATGTAATTTTAGCTTTATGATTTGTACACTACCGTCCTAATTACACCACCTTTTCCCGTAATTAGTATGATTGTGGACTAGGGCATCGATGTGTCAGTTCCTAGATTATTTTTACAACCCAACGATTTCATTGCACAAAAATTAGTTTTTAGGTATATTTCCGAGCCAATAAAAATTTAGTGATGGACTACTAATAAGGTGGGGTAAGGTATACCTTAATACTACTTTCACAATAATATACATTCGGTAAACGTAATTAAATAATTTTTATTGAGTTTGCTTACAGTTTGAAAAAACATATTGAATTATTTGGCAAGAATCCGGCTGATGGTGACGATGAAATCCAATTAAATAAGTTATGAGTGTTTTACATTACCTTTTTGCGCGATTTTCTATTCGCAAAATCATCAATTATATCGTCGTATGAAATCTTGTTCATTAGTTCTGACTCTATGCACAAAAGAGCCAAGGCGTTCAGCTTTTCTTGGTTTAAGGTAGATCTTAGATAATTTTCCACTCTTTTTAAGCAAGAAAAGCTTCCCTCACCCGAACAATTCGTCGCTGGTGTACATAGAGCCATGCGAACTACTATACCCAAGTTTGGATAAACCTTTCGCAAATTCTGTTTTCACAGGAACGAAGATACACTTTTCAATGATCCAGAATCTGCTTTCACCAAATTTTTTTCAGAAGAAAGGTAGCCTTGAAAGTGTATGCATTCTTGAACTAAGTCAGTTTCTAAGTCATTAGGATACATTTTTTCCAAGAAAAGAGATTTTTCCGTAAGGGTTGATGGTGACAATTCACTCATATTGATGAGAAATGACAACTTTTAATTGAAACTGTTTTAGGCCTCCTGCCACTTTTCTAATTCGGATGCGAGTCTATCAATGATGACGAGAAAAGTGTTAACCCTAAAAGTATCACTCGCAGTCATTCTTATTTCTTCATCGGGTGTTTCATCATAACTTTTTTTCCTTTTCGGTTGTGTTTTTTCCATGTCTTTTGTATACTTCTTCAAGACGCTTAATTCCATCGCCTTTTCTCAGAAATACTTGAAATTTTTCCGTTCAGCCACGAAGAACTTACAAAGAGATTAGTAAAGATCGGCAACAGTGATCAAAACAGTGATCGGCAAAAGTGATCTACGGTAGGAGCCTGAATTTGAACATTCACTTTGTTTATTCTTTCCAAAAAAACATTCCACATAACAACCATTACCGCCGTTTCCATCTTTTCTAAATTTGAAAGTATTCCCGCCGCTTCGTTTCGGGTTAAAGGTTTTTGGGTACAATCATCCTTGATTGATTCCAAAGTTTTGAGGACTTCGTGCCAAGAATCTCTCGAACTCCTACATGCGTCCTCTCTAGCTGACCAAAGTGTCAGATATTTTCTCTTTAGTCATTAGCGTTTTCTCTTTCCCGATTTCAGTCACCAATTTTTGCCAGCGTTGTGTTGAACTCACGAAAAAAACGTAGATTTCTTGAAGCAACATGGAGAAGCAACAAGCTTCTGTGCAAGATTCAGCAGCCTCATTACCCACTAAATTTAAAGAGTGGGCAGAGCAAGGAAAGAAAAAAGCAAACGGTGCTTGGCTTCGAATTTCAGACTGTAAGCCATTGTACACACCAGACATGTTCGCAGCATTGACATATGATTGTCCACGACAGTCTTCAATATTTATGCTCAGTGTTTTGATTTCTGAAGTAATGGCAGAAAACATTTTGTGGAGTTGAGAAAATCAATTCAGCTATGTCATAAAGAGTTTTGATGACAACTTTTTTTTATACTCATTAGGTGATTTGAATTGAAATTGAGGTATCTGTTCCTGTGTGTCTCTTTCTTGAAAACAGTAGTTTTAAAATGTTCTGGATATTTTTTTATTGATACATCTAGAAGTTAATTTTGTTCTCTATTTCTTTGGTAAATTTTATGGTAGTTTTTTTTTTATTGCAACATCTAAAAAAGTTTCTACTTTCTTCACTCCCATGTGAAAATTATGAAAATGTCATCGACATATGTCCACCAAACTTTGGAACATTTAAGGTAGGTATCTATATACGTTTCTTCAAAGTTTTCCATAAATTTATTACTCACTACCTGGGATGATGGGGAACCATTTGCTATCCGAAAGTTCTGCCCATAGAAATCATTTCTCAATTGAAAATGTGGTGTTTAAACATAATTCTAACATATCCCTTATGATATTTTCATTCAATTTGGATCTGGTAATGAGTGTATCATCATTGTATAGTTTGGTATTATTATTTCAAGTAATTTTTCAACAGGTACATTCGGAAATAACTTACCACATCAAAACTGACCATAATGTCGTTTTGACTGAAATTTTTATCAATTTCCAAAAATGTGTATTTCGAATACTGTCTTTTAATCAAGCCAAAGGATTGATAAATTTCAGAAGATATTTTGACCAATGTTGACATGCTGATCCAACTGATATAAACTATTGGCGTCAATATGGAATGTTTGGTTTGAGAATCTTTGGAAGACCATGTAAGTGGGAGGATTTACTGTAATAGGGTATTTTTCCTCATAATATGAGAGGCCTCTTGTATGGGGTGACAATACTTTCCTGACCTTCCTTTCAGTTTCTGACGCGGGATCTTTCTTAATTTTGGTACTCAACTAAATCCATGACTACGTTCGCTTTATCAGCTGGTACAATTTAAATTGTTGTTTTTCCAGAGTGGAAAGAAATGTTTGAGGTTATTTTGGGTTGTTTATCCAGAATAATTTTTTTTGGAATTCTGAATTAATTTGATAATTTTCATGTTTATCTCGTAGAACAAAATCAATGTCAGAACGGTATTCAAAACTCGCAATCAACCCGTACAAAACCAAGAAACGAAGAACAAAATTCAAATGCATACAGTTTACCATGTGTTCTTCCATTCCTTCACTAACAAATATAATTCCATACATTCCTGGTCTTTCCGAAAAAATGAAAAGAATCGGCAACAAATCAAATGTCAGAACGTTATTCAAAACTCGAGATCGCAATCAACCCGAACAAAAACAAGAAACGAAAAACTAAATTCAAAGAATTGTGTATACAGCGTTCCATATGCTGGTAAATCTTACACAGGAGAAACGTCAAGACCTCTAAGAAAAAGAAAATCTGAACACAAGAATAATATAAAAATAGAGAAATTGGAAGATGAAAATTGGCCGAGCATATATTATCACAAACAGGGGCCAACACGAACATTCTCAGGAATGATCAAAATTTTGTTGAACGCAAATGATAATATAACTAGGCACGTGTTCTCTAACTATATATTCAATGTGATGTTTTTACCAAAAAGGGAGGTGGAACGACAGAAATTTCGTACAAAATGGACCACGTTGAATTGAATATCCTGGGGGGGTTTACTGTAATAGGGTGTTAGATGTTTTTTCTCATAATATGTGAGGTTTCTTGAATGGGGTGACAATACTTTCCTGACCTTCCTTTCAGTATCTGACGCGGGATCTTTCATAATTTTGGTGTACTTGGAAGTACTCAACTTGATCCATAACTACAGTTGCGTTCCCTTTATGAGCAGGTACAATATAAATTGTTGTTTTTCCAGAGTAGAAAAAAATGTTTGAGGTTATTTTGTGTGGTTTATCCAGAATAATTTCATTTGGAATTCTGAATTCATTTGTTATTTCGTTTGGAAGTTTTTGTGCTGTTTCTTCAACAGCTGTGATTATATCTAGGGTTGGAATATTATTATTGGGTATCACAAAAAAAATTATTCTTTCGACAATAACAATTTTTCTGTATCATTCAATTGTGCTGTTTTTTCAACAGCTGTGATTATATCTAGAGTTGGAATATTATTATTGTGTATCACAAAAAAAATTATCCCTCTAGTTTCAGGTTTTTTTAAAGTTACATGTTACACATAGTAGAATGATAATTTGAATCAGGATTCGCGGTATATTGCATTCGTCAACATTTTTTTTTAAGAACATAAGTTCAAACTTTACAGAGTAAGAAAAGTACCTACATCATTTGCGTAACAGACTACAATAAAAGGGCAGAATTTTGCACATGGCTACTGAGACATTTTCGGCAAGATGATGAAATTTGTAGAAAAATTTTACGATGCGACGAAAGTCGGATTACAAATCATGGATGGTTCAACAGGAATATTCATTATCACTGGCGCCAGTTACATATAGCCACTAATTTTCAAAAGAGGTTCGGCATTAATGTCTGGGTTGGTGTTTTGGTTCCTACTTTTCCGATACTCCATTGACGGGGGAGTTGTATCTTGAGTTCCTAACGGAGATTCTAGGCGATTTTTGGAAGATTTGCCTCTGAATTTCCCAAGGAAATATGAATATTTCCAACATGACGGAGCACCACCGCATCGCACACGAATTTGTAAACCATTTCTCGATAGGACCATGCCCGGAAGATGGATAGGAAACAACGGTCCTATTAAATGGCCACCGCGTTCACCCGACCTCAGTCTTCTTGATTATTCGATATGGGGTTTCATCAAGGACAAAGTGTTCAGTTCAACTTTTGAGAATGTGGAAGAGTTGAAAGCTTCATTAAGACGAGCATGCGTGGCTATAACTCCCCGAATGCTTCAAAATTGCCACAAATATACCATTTTTAGAGCGAAAATGAGGAATGGTGGGGGTCAATTTGAACACCTTATTAGGTAGCGATGACTAAAAAAATGTGTACTTGAGATATCAATTATTGTTCTTCGTTATTTTTATAGTTTTATGTCTTAATTTCAAATAGTTTCAAGTTTAATGTGTTATTCAAAGTGGAATATCGCCTTTTGCCTGCGGAGCCAAGAGCAAAATCAATAGAAAATAAATTTTGGAATTTTCATTGTTCGGACCTGGTGATGGAATTTATGGGCAGAAATTTAGAAACAAAAACCAGGTAAAATACATATCTGAACTCGGTAAGATAAGAACTACTTAAATTAATTTAAAAAAATACAGGTCCGTATTCGAAAAATTGAGTTGAAGGAAACGTCTTATTGAAATCAAAGCACAGCATATCAAAGCAAATTCAAAAGTTTCTGACACATTTCATTTCCTAAAAATAGGGCCAGCGCAAAGAAAAGAAAACGGGCCATTTCGGTTTTCCCGTATATTTTGAAAACGGTTCGTGATATTTTCGATTTGGAAACATCGCTTCATTGTTCACTAAAATAGGCAACTTTTATCCAATTTAACCAACTTCGTATCATTTACCGTTTTTGAGATGCCAATAGTGGTACGACATAAAAAATACGGACTGATGTTTTTACCGAAAAAAGAGGTGGAACGAGAGAAATTTCGTACAAAATAGATCACGTTGAATTGATCATCCTGTGAACCTCTGCGTTGCATATCATATTTTAACAAGCAATTGTCAAGATATACGAAAAACTTTCAAGTGCGATTTTAAAATGTAATAATTTTCCAATAACTATTTTATTAACTTTTTATCTAGCAAGGTTTTTGTGAGATATTTTAGGCAAATCATTTTCAAACGGTACGTTACTGACAAATTTGAAATTTTTAGTATATTTTTATCCAGTATATCAAAAACGTAGTAACGTATCGGGGCAAATTTAGTCATATACCCTTCCTAACAGATAATTAGGAATTTCTACTTCCAGAGGGAGATAAAAGCCAAAATATGGAAAACAAAAACTCAGAAATGCAAGACAAATGTCAAAGTCAGTCATGTAGAAATTCCGTCAGAGGAGAGAATGTTTTTCATGTAGGTATACTTATTACATTCCTGAATAGTATATCCTAATACTAACTACTTTTTTTTCTAATAAAGAATAAATTGAATCAAGGGCATTTTTGGTATACTACTTTGTAGTAAAAATTGAATTCGAAAAACTCTTTTGGTTGTGGAAATCACAAATTGTCAATTAATTCTGGTACAGAATAATTTTTCAATAAAATGATGTCTTTTATTGAAGAATCCTTTTGTAACTGAATGAATTTACTACCTATTTGTGATTTCCTTATCCATGAAAATACAGTTCCATTGGAATGAGTTGATACTGTGTATATTTAAAAAAATGTGAGCTGGGACAGAATGGTCAAAATTGACTGAAAAGCTTTCAACAATAAACAAAATTAAAAAAATTCTAGATACGCCCGAAGACCAAAATGTAGGAGTCAGAATTTTCGAACATACTGTATATTAAACACCGACTACACAAGAGCAATTCATCAGACAATCACATTCCAAACTCATCAGCAAACACAAGGGTCGAGGGCGGAGTAAACGAAAAGTCGCCACCTTCCCTCCTGTCCTGAACTGTGATTGGATGTAGCGGGGGAGTCTGTACTCTGCTGATAACACTCCAAACGGGATGTGTGATATTGATATAGTAAATTTGCTGTTCCGGTCTGTCGGAAATCTCAGTAGCCTTGGTGACTGGGAAATATACAGTGGTTCACCGATAGTCCTATCAGATCTGAAAATTTTCTGTTGTGTTTGGTGTAACTGTTTTTTATTGTGACGATTGATATTAGGAATGGTAAGAAACATAATTGCATCATATTGTTGGATAATTTACTTTCTATACTTACTATATATATATATATATATATATATAAATAGTTTTTTTTTTAAATATTTGTGAGCTCTTGAATCCTGGTGTGTATATTCAGTTTGGAGGTTCTTGGGATTTGGATTCATAAATTAAAATAGGGAATTAGTTAGACGTTTCGCCCCTGGCCTCAGATTTTTCTTTATTTTCATTGTTTATAGATGCATTGGGGAAAGTATAATGTTTGGTGCTTGGCAAACATTGCACTTGTTAATAGGGGGTTTCATATCCTTTTTATGTTTTATTAACTTTTGAACGGCCTTTGTTTTGTTGTTTGTTAGGAATAATATTTGTGAATACAGCTCTAGGTGTCATGGACAGTGTTTTCTTGTTTTTGAAAAACCAAAAAAATATTATTCCTCCAAACATCAAACAAAGGCCGTACAAAAGTTAATAAAACAAAAAGGATATGAAACCCCCTATTAACAAGTGAAATGTTTCCAAGCCCAAACATTATACTTTTCCCAATGCATCTATAAAATCAATAAAATAAAGAAAAAAATACTGAAGAAGCCCCTGGCCAGAGGCGAAATGCCTAACTAATTCCCTGATTTTAATTTATGAATCCTAATCCCAAGAAACTCCAAACTAAATATTTATATATATATATATATATATATATATATATATATATATATATATATATATCTCAGAGAAGTTCATGAAATTCGATCCATGATAACTTGGTTTCATATTTCATTTCCCTACCCATTGAAAAGACTTTTTCAATATTCCTTTCATTTGTAATGTTTTTTTTCTCATCGGAAAGGTGTATAAAGTTTGATTAATACACTTTTTTTTTTTCCAAAAGTAGATATATATATATATATATATATATATATATATATATATATATATATTCAGTGTCCGGCATAAAGTTCGCAGCATATGGAAAACTTTTTTATTATTGATTTCTCAAAAAAAACATTTGTGATAAAAACCTCGCTTCATCCCAAACCTGAATTTCAAACACCAAAATTAATTTTATACGACCCTATACGAGGGAGATGGGAAAGCATGCTTTGTTTTCAAAATAATATGATCCCATCACTTTATTTCTCACGGTAGATTTCAAATTCATGGGGAAATATTGTTCAAAATCAAATGTTGATCCAGAAATTTGAAGCATAGCCACGTATGACCAATTTCATATTTCAACTTGTCCCATTTTTTCCTCATCACCCTGTACAACATAAGGAATATTATACTAGACGAATGGTATATTGTTAAATATGATGATATCACTCTCTGAATGTTTTCTCATTTCTCCCTCCCATCGGAAAATCACATTAATTGAATTATGTGACGGAATTTCACAAAATCTTGCTGCAAATAGTAAATAAAACTGAATTGTCTCCAAGGTATTTATTTATTTAATGGTCATGAAAGATACAGACAGACAAAAGTCCACTAAAGTACCTACATTATTACATTTAATTTTACTTATACTTAAACTTATATACTAATACTAATACTAATTTCAGACAGCAATTGAGACAAAGTAACAAAGATAAAGTGGTTTTTTGTTTGCTTTTACTAATTTAAGCAGAAATTCTTTGCTACATGAGTCGTTTCAAAGTGGTCTTTAATTTTTGGTGGGATTTGGAGAAAATATCGATTTGATCAGTGTACCTGTTAGCATTTCGAACAATTCTACATAGAGGAGAGTTTTGAGACGAATTAGTTCTCCGAAATGGTATGCGGAACAAGTGGCTAGTTCTAAGTGGCCGAATGGGAACGTTGATTTGAATTTGATTCAGTATATTAGCATTATCTACGGAATTTGAGATTATTTTGTGTAAAAATAAAATATCAGAGATCACTCTTCCACTCGATAGTGATATAATATTGAAATGTTTTCTCGCATTTTCAATGTCGCCGTTGTAATTGAAATTTTGTTTGAAACAAATATATTTGACAAATTTGTTCTGAATGTTTTCCAGGCGGTTTATATACGTTTTGTATTGAGGACTCCATATAATAGAAGCGAAATTTAGCTTACTGTACACAAATCCATTATAAACACAAATTGAAGACTTGATGTTTTCGAAATGTTTACATGTTCTCATTACATAGCCTAACATTCTTGAGGCGGAGTTTGCGATTGATTCGACATGTAGATCAAAAATCAGTTTGGAATCGAATATAATTCCTAGGTCCCTAATCTTACTAACCCTGGTTATTTGATCATTCCCTATAAAATAATCGAAGTGTACCGGATTGATATTCCTTGTGAATGTGATGCAATTGCATTTTTGAAAATTCAAATCAAAGTTAGACGAGTTACAATATTCACTAAGTCTATTAAGGTCATCTTGGATCTTGTGACAATCGTTTAAATTTCGTACGGTTAGGTGAAGTTTCATATCATCTGCATATAACAGGAAGTTGGCATGTTTAAAACACGACTTTATGTTATTCACATAAATGATAAAAAATAAACGTCCCAGGTGTGATCCTTGAGGGACACCTGATGCCAGTATGATGCCAGAATGCCAATTAATTTATTTTCACAATACAAATAACATTTGTTGAAACAAATATGTCCTATGCTTTCTTCTACGTGGGGTCCTCCATTCTCAATACACTGCATAGTACGGCGGTGCATTACATCTTGAACATTTCTTAGTACCTGGGGAGCTATTCCCCGAATACAATCCCTGATAGTATTCTCCAAATGACGTATATTTTGAAATGGTCTTCTTGAATATACCTTCTGTTTGAGACATCCCCATAAGAAAAAATCCAAAGGAGTGAGGTCCGGTGACCGGGCCGACCAAGCGTTATTGGAATATCTTCCAATCCATCGATTTAGAAATTTTCCGTTTAACCACCTTCTCACTTCTAGCGTAGAATGAACGGATGCACCGTCTTGTTGAAAATACATTCCAGCTCTCATGTCCAGAGGAATATCATCTAAATAATCGGAGAGAAACGTCTGCAGCATTCTCAAGTATCTTGCAGAAACCAGTGGTTGTCTGAAAAATACTGGTCCAACAATAATGTCATTAATAATTCTGCACCAGACGTTAACTTTGAAGTGATATTGGTCTCTACATTGTATCCTGAAATGGGGATTATTATCTGCCCACCACCTACAATTCTGGGAGCTGACTACCCCATTTGATGTGAAGGTTGACTCGTTACTGTAAATAATTTTTTTCGAAAACTGTCTATTATCTTCCATCATAGACTGAAACCAGAAACATAAATCCAAGCGATTATCCGGATCTCTCGGTTTCAAAGTGTGTATGAATTTTGGTTTATACGATTTGAATTTATTATTAGCTAGAACTCTTCTCATTGATAGATCGGATATACCAAGATTTTCTCCTCTTTGCGATGATATTCTTGGATTTTCAATCGTCGACAGCATAATATTCATAACAGTTTCTTCATGTTCAGTTATCGGTCGTTTCCAGATTCCCTGAATGTTTTCAAAATTCTTGTAATTGTCGAATTATGAACGTTTGTACCTGGACGTCTTTCATTAAAAATATGGGCAGTGTCTCTACAAGTATGATAATTGTCACCATGTATCATTACAATATCCATTCTCTCCTGTATACTTAGTCGAGCAGCTATGATTGAATTGAAAAACTACTGGAATTAGTCTACAGATTCATGAGTTATTCTTGATGCGTCAAAAATGGTTTGTTTACAATTAGACATGAATTTGTTTTCAAAGCCAACTGTAAACGGCAAAGTTTCTGTATCTCAATCATTTACAGTAAAATTCAAAGAACAAGACTATGGACGCTGGGTATTGCTATCGAAGTCGAATGTAACAACTTACGATATTTCGAAATTCTTAAATAATACGTGAATAAATGTTTCGAGTGGATTAAAACCTTAATTTTGTACGTTGAATGCTGCAAAAAATTCAGTAAAATATTGAAGATGCATTCTGATGTCTTGCTTGAAAAAAAAACTATACAAAAATTGTCATATTTTACAATTCCTGATTGTCTTAAAAAATGTTATTCGTAGTGTGAAAATAAATTCATTTTCATTCTGGCATCATACCTTGAGACAATTCAGTTTTATTTACTATTTGCAGCAAATTTTGTGAAATTTCGTCACATAATTCAATTAATGTGATTTTCAGATGGGAGGGAGAAATGAGAAAACATTCAGAGAGTGATATCATCATATTTAACAATATACCATTCGTCTAGCATAATATTCCCTATGTTGTACAGGGCGATGAGGAAAAAATGAGGAAAAAAAAAAGTTGAAATATGAAATTGGTCATAGGTGGCTATGATTCGAATTACTGGATCAACATTCGATTTTGAACAATATTTCCCCATGAATTTGAATTCTACCGTGAGAAATAAAGTGATGGGATCATATTATTTTGAAAACAAAGCATGCTTTTCCATCTCCCTCGTATAGTGTCGTATAAAATTCAATTTTGGTGTTTGCAATTCAGGTTTGGGATGAAGCGCAAGTTTTTATCAGATTTTTTTTTTTGAGAAATCAATATAAAAATTTTTCTAAAATTTAAAAAAAGTTTTGTGAATATTGGTTCTAAAATACCTCTTGGCTAAAAATCAATATTAAAGAAAAATGTCGGTTTCGATGGATTATTCGATAACCGCTGGACGAATAGAGTTGAAATTCTGCAAGAATGTGTATCTATTGCATGAATTATGACTATGGGTTCACAAATTCTACCAACAAAAAGCGTGGTTAAATTGAAAAAAGTAAAATAAGAAACTGCCTTTAATTTGAAAAAACATATTTTGCTGATCTCCATATATTGCAATGAGTTACACAAAAAAAAATTATAAAACAAATCTGAAGTGAAGAAGGAAGATATCTGGAACAATATTATATCAATTAAATCAAAGAACCTGTCAATGAGTATTTCACTATGAAATTGGGGGATTTTAATTCCAATTATCTAAGTATTTCGGAAAAAACTCTAATGGATTTCGCTTTGTGTTGCATGAAATGAGTTTTTAGATTTCCCTATAACAGTTAGCGAATTATTCAATTGTTTGAAACCTTGTAAAGATCGTTATGTTCCAGGGCATGATTTGTTCGTGAATATTCCTTCTGTTATTTTTGTTACAATACCAAAAATGTAATCATGACGTACATTTTTCATCATTTTTTCCCCTTGAAATGGTAACAGTCAAAAAGGCAAAACAAGTCCTCGGTGCAGTAAAGGACCTCATGGTGAAATGTGAAATGACCTCACGGGATACTCGAATCATGCTATATGAGTTAACAGTTATTTTTTCGCCATGTTATTGTGTAATAGATAGGGGGTTGAGGTACTCAAATCTAAATTCAGATATTATTTTTCAAAAAAAGTACTTGCTAAAATATCCCAGACTATGTAATTAGAATCGAAAAAAGTAATACTAAATTATCGTATAATTTTTCAACTTGGTTCAAAATAAAAAATATGGAGATTACAAAACTCTCAGAAAAGAGTTTTCTACGTCTCTTATTAGGTATTTGTTTTAATTGGGAAAACATGACAATTTTCAGAAACTTGCAAACTGATTTTGAAAACGTGTGTCCAGGAATTGTATACTCTTATTGAAAATTGTGCCAATCTGTCAACCCAATATTTCTATTAATCTCTACGCAGTGAAATATAGGCTTGCTATATCTGAAATCACTCTATCATATATCTTTCATCAGGATAATTGTCCAACTTAAAACCTTCATATTAGTACATTTTTTCTAACAACAAACAGCTAGGTGGAGTTATTATAATCTATAGAGAAAATTGACCAAGGGAAAACAATCAAAACTAAAAACAATATCAATATATTTTCAACGAGTCTATTTCTTTATTTATAATCTGTTGAATTGCTATTTGAAAAAATCAACAGGTTGTTCCTAAAATCAGATGTGGAATCATCTGCGACTGAAAGATAAACTTTAGTCACTATCTTCCATCGGCATCGTTCGAGATATTCATATTGAAGAGGGAAACTTTCTCAATTGTATATTGAACATAAATATTATCCAGAAAATTGAAAAATCTACTATAGAAAATTGAGTAACAGCAAACTACTACTTCCCTGGATAAAGCCACGCTGGACATCGAACTACTTCTGATAGATATGTTAAAGGACTCTAACTCAAAACAAAAAAATCTGAAAGTAATTAATGATGCAAGAGTGGCATCGCATTCACTAGGTCTTCAATACATTTTTGTCCACGAATACATGCACGAAGCATATAGCAATTTCAGCTCCAATAGTTTTTGAGATATCTGGGTAATATACTTTTTATATAAGGGAGAGTTGTCTGGGTTGGACCACTTGGAACAGTTTTGGTTTTGACATAAAAATAATAAGTTGTTGTGGGGGGCTCTAATAAAATCGTAATTCTTATATAAGTAATATTATGTTATTTTTCTAAAATGTATTGGTAAGTGCAGCTAGTTGCCTAGGTTGGAAAAGGGTTTTCAAAGTTGGACCATAATAGAAAATTACAAAAACTTCTGAACAAAATGGAAACGCTTTATAGTTAACTTCACTAAACACAAATATTGAGTAATTTGGAATTTTCTATTCTTTATACGTTTACTCTGATTTCCAAGTCATCCAAATTTATTTCAAAGGGGGCTTTGCGTTGACATCAAGGAATATGTGAATTTCTGTCATTCGCTGTTCCAGAAAAACAGTCTTTTCAACACATTTGTGTGTATTTTGGTGAACGAGATAATTTTCAGGGGCTACTATCATGAATTGTTCGAATCAAGCCATGATTCACATTATTTATCTATTTGGGGCCAGCGATGAAAATAGTTTATTGACAACTGGAATATATCAAAATATATATCCCAAAAGAAGACAATTCAGCAGAAGAACATTTGATGGACCCTTTCGAGATCAAACTGATAGTATCATTTACGCCAAAAGTAAAAGAACTGAAACTGTTCTCACAGCATAAAAACAAGTAAATGTTCACAAGTTCGAGAGTTTTGTCAGAGAATCGACTTTTACACCAAAACAGTAAAGGCTGTCACGCACGGGGAGCTACACTATAAGATATATTATATCTCATATATTACACAAATATCGCACACTATAGTAATGAGTGAGCCTGCAGAACGATAATATATATTTATATCCGTGCGATATATTATAGTATATCTCGACTCTGCCTCTCGAGCGATATTTTATATCTATATCAGTGCATATTTCGTTCCCCGTTCTCCTTGTACACTAAAACGAGTTGCGGATTGTTGTGTCACGCATATTCGTATTCTTTTTTCTGATATCATGCTTAATTAATTCATGCAGCTCAGAAAATCTATATCTCTCCATTCTATAATAGTTTAAATAATTTTGATCACTTAGTTCTTCAAATAGTGCAAATTTCCCACGTTCTCTTCTGCATTTCATATGACTAGCTACCCAAAATAGTTTTTTTCTGTTACCATTCCAAGCAAGCAATGCTATAGAGGCGTCAACTGTGAACTAATCTAATAACAAGAAATTAATACTAGCCGCCATTGTCTGTATACGAGATACTAAACACATACCGTATTTTCTAATATATCTGTGGGTGTACGCTTTAAAATATATATATATATATATATATACATATATATATATATGTATATATATTTATTATATTTCACTATTTAGCTATAACATATCTTATAGTATATCTCCCCGTGCGTGACAGCCTTAATGTACACTCATTTAATGCTCTAGCTATATTTCAAACATTTAATTACGATAATTTCAAGAAAAAACAACAATTATTTTATTTTTATTTTAAATAATACTTACTTGTCAAAAATCAATCGATGGTTATTGCGTTTTGTTTACCCGAATCCTTGTCGTTGATTTTGTGGTTATATTGATATGCGACGTTGCCTACGTCTCTAAAAATAAATGAAAATTACTCAAATTGAAAGCAATACGACATATAGATTAGGCATATGAAAAACTAGCTTGGACCCGCGTCTTCGTCCGCGTAGAATTTGTATTCATTTCTGTTTTTCTGTTCCATCTAGCTTATACCAGTGGCTTTGCCCGCTTCCTGTTAACCCGTTTCCCGTTATCCTACTAGGCCGTTAACCCTTTTCCCGTTTTCTAATTATACCGGTATCCCGTTATCCCGTTTGGGTGGCACAATGGATTTGACAGCGAAAGTACATAATGCTTTGTGACGACTATTAGAAATTCACTAACCCTTTTAGGGACGAAATTTTCGAAGAAGGTTTGGTTATTTATTTGTAACCGAGAGCCAAAACACCAATTTTCATGACCCTAACTTGAAAACTAACGGAACCCTCCGTACAAATTTTACATCCCCCTTTCATCCCTCAAGGGGTTGAATTTCTAAGAACACTGAAACAATTATTTCTTTATTTGCGTATTAAATACCTCCAATACCAATTTTTATAACCATAACTTGAAAACTAACGGAACCCCCCATACAAACTTTCAACCCCCATTTCACCCCTTTGGGGGTTTGATTTCTAAAAACACTGAAACAGATATATCTTTATTTGCAATGAAAAACACAAATACAAATTGTTATGACCCTTACTTAAAAACTAACGGAACCCCTATACAAACTTTCAATCCCCCTTTCACACTTTTGGGGGTATAATTCCTAAAAACACTGAAACATGTATTATTTATCGGAAAATAAAAGCCTAGATATACCAATTTCCATGACTCTAACTTCAGAACTAATGGTACTTGCAACTTCTCACCCCTATTTCAACCCTTTAGGGCTGGATTATCTTAGTGGTTACCCACGTCATCATAGGAATACGCTGTCAATATTTCAGCTTGTAGGTCCCGCGGTTTGTAGGCTAAGAGCGAGCTGCAGAAAACCTGGCCAAAGTTTTCAAAGTGTTAGTACTCACAGCAAACATAAGAAAAATCTTGACTGCCTGGGCAAAAGTTGTGCATAAGTTTTGTAC
This sequence comes from Gonioctena quinquepunctata, assembly GCA_018342105.1. NCBI lineage: Eukaryota > Metazoa > Arthropoda > Insecta > Coleoptera > Chrysomelidae > Gonioctena > Gonioctena quinquepunctata. Next base: position 161,622 of record JAFIRS010002548.1, read on the forward strand.
TGACTTTTTTCGGAAAAAGCAGCCATACCAATGTAGCAACAGACTGGTAATACTTTCAACATAATGTATTTTCCGAGTGGGTCGAGCGATCTAAGGCGCCAGATTTAAACTGGTTCACGAAAGAAAGCGTGGGTTCAAACCCCAGCTCAGGCAGCTTTTAAAAAAAAATATCCTCGAAATTGAAAAATGATTTATTTGTGGCGAATACTCGTCCCAAAACGAATCATTTCTCATGTCTAAGAGCTGGCTGCAGAAATTTGGCAGGTGTTTATAATTCTGGTGAAAATGCATCATAGAATTTTTGACAAAGAAAAAACAAAATGGCGGCTCCAATATGGCGGACGAGTTTTGTGCTAGTTTGATTCTATTCAAAATTAGCATGTGGGGGTTCTTGAGGTCGGATATCATGAGTTCTTTGTCAAAATTCATGAATTGTTGGCGGCTCCAGAAAGCCGATGTGTTTGGTTATTATGGCCCGATTCCATTCAAAATTGGTATGTGAGTTTTTTTCGGGTCGTAGGTCATCAACTTTTGTAAGAATTCAATTTCGGATTTCATGAATGACAAAAAAGAATGAAATAAAAATCATCTAAAAAAAAATTAGACAAGCTTTCATACAAAAAAGGGAAACATTATTTCTTCAATTGTTTGACCTAGGTAATTCTATGAGTAACCGATTCAAAAGCTTGCCGCGAATATAAAATAGGTATTGTTGCGTGGCAAGATTTTTAATCTGTTACTCACAGAATAATCTAGGTCAAACAAAGGAATTATTCTTTCTTTTTTTGTATAAAAGCTTGTCTTGTTTCATATTCATTTAATTCTTTTTAGTCATCCATGAAATCCGTCATCTTATTGAATTCTGAGAAAAATTGATAATCTACGACCCCCAAAAAAACCCACATACCAATATGAATGGAATCGGGCCATAATAACAAAATTAAGAAATCATGATCTCCGACACCAAAAACCCCCTCACACCAATTTTGAATGGAATCGGACTATAATCACAAAAGTCGTCGCCATCTTGGAGCTGCCATCTTGAATTCGTGAATTCTGACAAAAAATCATTATGTCCGACCTCAACAACCCCCACATACTAATTTTGAAAAGAATCGAACTATAATCACAAAACTCGTCCGCCATATTGGAGCCGCCATTTCACGTTAATCGGACAACTAGAAGTGGGTCGAAATTATCTTGCATGATTTGAACTAAACATACATACATATGTAAAATTAAATGAAAGCTTGTTAAAAGTTTTCATTCTCTTACTCGATCGGCCAGGTTTTCTGCAGCCAGCTCTTAGACACGATAAATTACTTTTTTGGGACGAACCCCACGGCAATGGTGAATATTTGTAAAATTAGAGATATTGAAATAATCTGTTTCATTTGGTTTTATCCATGTTGTTCGAATATGTAGTTGAGAATGTATGCCTACTTGCTACTTGTACAAAAGGCACATAAGGTATATAGGTACAAATCTTACTCACCCACGTTAGTCAGAGCCGGCCTTAGTGAGCGCGAGGCCTGGTGCCAACTTGTTGTGCGAGGCCCTTATATATTTTATTTATTAATAAATTGATATTTTTGTCCTTTGAAGAAATTCCTACTAAATGTTCTCATTTATTCACCTTCCCCTTACTGCCTTTTGGATGGCATGCCTACTAAATATATGTTCAAAATATAAAACACATAATTTAAATAAATAATGTATTTGGCGAGAAAAACACCTTTTGAATGTTTTGACAATGTCAATATAATAATTAATACTAGATAAAATGATATGAGAAAGGTAACAAAAGCTAAACAAAACAACATATAATATATTACGTAATATACCTACCAATAACGAAAACGAAAATAAAACTCTGAATATTTAAACGAAACATCAAAACTCAAAATAATAATTTGAATTCTTTCATTGAGTGAAAATGAAACGTGAAAAGTACATGTGAGACTCATGAGATCTTATGAAAAAATCACCCGCCTAGCTTTAATTTTCGAAAATTTATCTATAATGGCATCAAACTCCAGCCTCGCACTTATATCTAGACTCTATCGATAACTAATGAACTTAAACGATCTTGAGAAGTGGCAGAAAATTCATAACGTGTAAAAGTTTTAAAAAAATTCTAATCAGTGATTTTATTAACGGAACGAAATCTTCGGTAGCGCGAGGCCTCTAGAAGCGCGAGGCCCGGGGCCGGCGCCCCGCTTGGCCACCCTTAAGGCCGGCTCTGACGTTAGTAATATTATGACATTTAGTATTTACCGAGATGGCCAAGTGGTCTAAGGCGCCAGATTTAAGCTCTGGATTTCGAAAGGGAGCGTGGGTTTGATCCCCACACCTGACGAATATTCGAATAAAAAAAAAACAAATCATTCCTCAAGTTCCAAGGAAATATTACAACAATAACCGACATAAACTACTATTATTGCTTTCTCGAAGTCGTGTGATTATTCTTTTGTAGATTGTGAATGTCATACCGAAATATTTTGGTGAATTTGGGTGGGTTAATTTTGCAGCAAATACTAAAAGAGAAGAACTAGATAAAATGTCTTTGTCCTGTTGGAAAAGAATATCTTTGAATATTTCTGTCAATTGATGAATCATTTTCCTAGGGTGAGATATTTATCAAAAATGAAAATACACCCTATTTGTTCGAAATAGTGTATTACTTGAAGCTACCCAAACAAATCATTTTTCAATTTCGAAGGAAAAAATAAAAAAAGGTACTGGAGCTGGGGTTTGAACCAACGCTCACTCCCTTTCGTGAACCAGTATAAATCTGGCGACGCTCGACCAACTCGGAAGATACTTTTATGGTTGCTTTTTTTTAAAAAAGTCCATACAAAACGTATGCCCAACTTTTGCCCAGGCAGTCAATTATTTTTATTATGTTTGCTGTGAGTACTAACATTAAAAAAAACAATATGTTACTCGATTGGCCAGGTTTTCTGCAGCCTGCTCTTAGACATGAGAAATGATTTGTTTTGGGACGAATATTCGCCCCAAACAAATCAATTTTAAATTTCGAAGGAAAAAATTTAAAAAATCTACCAGAGCTGGAGTTTGAACCCACTCTCACTCACACTCCCGTTCGTGAACCAGTTTATTGAACAAGTGTAAATCTGGCGACGCTCGACCAATTCGGAAGATACTTTTATGGTTGCTTTTTCCGAAAAAAGGCCATACAAAACGAATGCCCAACTTCTGCCCAGGCAGTCAATGATCTTTATTATGTATGAGTACTAACATTAAAAAAACATTCTGTTACTCGATTGGCCAGGTTTTCTAGAGCCCGCTCTTGGACTATTGGTCTGGGCGTTGATCGAATGTCAGTCAGTCAGTCAGGATATGTAATTATATATGAGTAGATTATCGTAACAGCTTATGAAAAGACGATCTGATAATCCTGAAGGCCATATGTGACACAAGAAGTTTCAAAACCAAAGGAAATGTGATTACGCTTTTTGGTTGTGTTGGGTAGTTTTTGAAAATGTGACATGCCTTTGAGGTGTCGCATTTCAAAAGTAACCAACCACATACAAATAATAACGTGACGTCAGAAAATCCTTTTATTTTAATTTACTGTAGACCGGATCCAGACCGGAAAAGTAAAGGTGCGTCAACAATCCTACATCTTATTATTGTCAGTGTTACGATCGTTTTTACTTCCCAGATCACAAATGTATAAGCTGCGAAAACAAAAAACGAGGATGGGTGAGATGAAAATGCAAATGAAGTGCTGACGAAAAGAAGAAGTAGGAGGATATCTAGACAATCCAATAATGAAATTACGAAACCTTACTTTTTGGAACTTTGAAGGGCCATATATCTCAAAAGAGTATTTTTGAGTTTTTATCATTTTAGTAGTAGTAGAAGTGGTGGTGAAAATTTCATGAAAATCTGGAATGTCCCCATTTACTTGACTAGTCACTACTTGTCAATAAAACGTCAAGATCAACGCAACCACCAATGAAATTTTTTAAATTTCTTAGAAAAAATTAAACGAAAAGTAATTTGTGTAAAGTGTGATCAAAACGTACCTATAAACTTGAATGAGTGTACTGTTGTAAAATGGTGTAGTCTACAGCCATTTAGTCTCCTGGAGTGACGTTCCAAAACTACCCTTTATGGACCATCGAGAGACCATGGCCTCCTAAATTTATCTTCTTCGGGCCCCATATACTTGACCCTAACCGAACTTCGATTCAAAATGCTTGAAAATTAATAAATTCCATCCCTACCAGGTTCAACTCCATCAAGAAATACTTGATATGATTTTGAGAAAATAATTCAATTTTGTCAATGGGACCAACAGAGAAAGTGTTTTTTTTTTCATTAAGGTTCTGTTCAGCAATGAAGTTACTTTGCACAAAAGTTGTTCTGTTAACAGGCATAAATTCCATTAGGAACTATTCCCAGACTAACCCTTATATAGGGAGTTTCGGAAAGTTTGCACCCTATGGGAAACTTTTTTAGAATCCATTTGCCACAAAATTTTATTCGTGATAAAATTGGTGCATGCAGAAAACTTGCATTTGGGTAGTCCAAATTCTAAATTTCCAAACGGTGTACAAGGGAGAACAAAAAATAGAAATGTTTATCCTTATTTTCGACATTATCAAAAAAGTTTATTTGGAAAAGATGTTGAGATTTGAAATCACAGCCAACTATGCAACACATTTGTTCCCCATTTTTTATGGTTCTTGCCTCATAAAGAGTACTAGTATCTCATATACACCTCCCTCATAATATTTTAATGCAAAATTTGGTCCAATTTATTATTTGTACTAGAATGGACCAATTAATTTATTTATGAAATGAAATGCATAAAGCACACAAAGTCGTCTTCACAAAAGGTTCAATATAAATTGAAACATAATTGGTAGACCGACAGGCGAAAAACAACTACTTTCGTAGTAAATACCACGCAGAACGTTGAATGATATCCACCTGACAATCCATGCAAACTTCCATATAAATGGATATTGTTCGCAAATGTTTCTTTCTGATAAGCTCGATTATGTTTAAATTCATGTCGTGTCCGCCTTACAATCCGCATACCGGTTTCAGGCTTTTCGGCCCTCATCAGTACGGAGTAGTCACCAGCCAGAGATCCGGAGAGATCTGGCCGAAGCGAGACAAAACATAAGTAAAATCATCATCGAGCTTAAAACATCTTTAGGTGCGTCGGAAAAGATAACTTTTAACCGGCGACACCTAGTGACAGAAAGAAACACTCCATACAATTCTCCTACCTCGATATGATTCTAAATAAAAGATTCCTTCTCAGTAGGAGGGGCTCAAATTGCCCGATTGGCATATTTTAATGAAAGAAAAAGCCATATGAAGGGGGATAAGATATGAAATGGAATGCATAAAGCACCAAGTCGCTTCAAAGTATTATAATTGAACAAATTGGTAGACCGACAGGCGAAAAACAACTACTTTCCTAGCAAATACCACGGAGTACGTTGAATGATATTCACCTGACAATTCATGCAAACTTCCATATAAATGGATATTGTTCGCGAATGTTTCTTTCTGATTAGCTCGATTATGTTTAAATTCATGTCGTGTCCGCCTAAAAATCAGGAAGAAACATTTGCGAACAATATCCATTTATATGGAAGTTTGCATGGATTGTCAGGTGAATATCATCCAACGTTCTGCGTGGTATTTGCTAGGAAAGTAGTTGTTTTTCGCCTGTCAGTCTACCAATTGTGTTTCAATTTATATTGAACCTTTTGTGAAGACGACTTTGTGTGCTCTATGCATTTCATTTCATATCTTATCCCCCTTCATATGGCTTTTTCTTTCATTAAAATATGCCAACCGGCAATTTGAAATTTCACACCAAGCGTTGGTTTTGAAGAAATATTGGTCCTTGCATTCTAGTTTAAGTTTGGGTTTTCGTTGGCCCACCACCGGCAATTTTGTGGAACTTACAGCTCCATTTGAGGAAAATAACACATACTTTGAAAACTGTCTATATTCTTCTATCTCTCCTTGTACTCATGCGCAGAATTCAAATCACCGTTCGTGATCTCCTTCTTTAAACGTGTGTATAAATTTAGGTACCTATATAAGGGTGATATCCATGTTTTAATAATATTTTTGTGTTAAATTTGGTTTTCCACAGATCCCGTGGCCAAACATTTTTGATAAATTCGTCCTACAGTTGTGTGACATACCGGATTTTCGGGATGGCGCCGATTGAATATTTCTGCTGTTTCTCGATTCATTCTATTTTCTCCATGAATGAGAATTATTTCAATTTTGTCATTTCACTCAGCATTGTAAACAAATCTCTAATTTATACGAACAAATCTCTAATTAATAAATGTTACAAGGTGAACAAACACCCAACGAAAAATTGTTTACTGCTTAAAATGTCAAAAAGTCAAGGTAATGTGATTTTAGTAATTCATAGACGAATTTCCCATGTGAAATATGAAATGATTCCTAATATTGTAAGATAAACTTCAATACTGGAAGTAATATAAACTTTCGTTTTGAAAAAATACATATACTTTTCTTCCAGGGAAAAGGTGTATGCTCGAAGACCAATTCAAAATATTAATGAATTAGAAAATGGCCACGTTTATACCGTATGTGAATTTGGTAACCTTACCAAGTGTATGTGACCAAATTCAAACCAAATGTTTTAGTAATCGTTTATTTACATCGTGTTTTGTCAAATGATTAGTTAACCAACTTGGTTCTGGTTTGGTATTCATTTAGTCATATAACCAAGAGAAAGGTTTGAAACTCTGCTATCTAATTCGGAATTGTGTCATCTGTCAATGACAATGTCTGGATGTCAGTGAGCTCAGGCTCAGTCATTTTGAATTTCATTTGCTCAGCAGTTTTTGTAAAGCCCCTACTCAACATGTTTTCTTCAAGGCTCTTGTAAATGTCTAGGTGTTTAAATTTTAAGCCATCCAAAATTGATATAATTTTCTTGTCCAAAAATATTTGGAGAAACGCACTGGTTTCTTCATCTGTCCAATTAATACCTTTGGACTTTTTTATAGGAGGTTCTGAACTGCAGCAATTCATTTTATATCAAAAATACTAACAAAAATATATAAAACAATTTCCAAGGTAATGATGCTTGCTTGCTTGCTTTTTCTTCATGGCCCTATCCATTCCAGATAATCAGCCAGCTGACGGAAATCCACATCACCTAAGAACGTATTCTGTCGGCTTCGATTTCCCTCCGGGGGGCACCGCGATAGTCTCACTCGAAATGATACCTCAAATGCTCATTACTTTCACAACATATAATTTTCAAATTTTTCAATACACGTGGAACGGCTGTACAAAAACTGACATTTACTTGACTTCCGGTCCACGTGGTCAGACAACCGCCTCCCACGACCCCAGGAAGTCGAATTCAAGGTAATGATGCGGAAACTGAGGTTAGGAATCACAAAACATATTTCTCACTAACTCTCTCTCGCTCTATTTTTTATGGCTATTGTTTCCATTCGGTTCATTCAGCCAGTGCGATAACCACAACAGAACGCTTAGCAATCTTTCAAACTCAAATTTACAGTCACGGTTGGTAAAATTTATCATACTGTTTACACCATCTTAGTCAACTTAGTATTATAGTCTGGTACACAACAAATTTTGACCAAGTGCACAATTTGGTTGGAATATAATCATTATTCTGCATACCAAGACACGGTATAAACGTGGCCAATGTTATTAAGGAGTGTTGTGCCAGAATACCGAAATCTTAAAAAAAAATGTCAATAAAGAATTCTGTGTACGAACAATAATATGTTTGGTGATGGAAGGAAGACATGTGAAAATTTAATGATCCAATGGTTGGTTATTCAGGTTTCTGAACGTTTTTGTAACCTGGTTTTTCTATATGTTTAATAGGACTACCCTAAGGTAACACTATGATTAATATGATAGTAAACTTGCAGATTTGTATTATTCAATTATTAAGCATTAATTAATTAATTTATTTCGTTATTTTCTTCCATTGAATCAACTGATAGTTATTATGGATATACAGAGTGAAATATAAAGGAGGGTATGTGAAATTTGGGCCGACCTGATTTTTTTTAATGCTTATAAATGAGTAATGTAATAGTACATTTTCATTTTTTTTTCAATCTAAAATAAGTTTCTTATGTAATAAGTTCTTATCCAGTTAATGTCAAAAATTGCAAAGTGGCAACATGGCTTTTCAATTATTTTAATGACTAATTGTCAGAACTACATTTTCATTTCTATTGTTGTTGATAACCCATGTATCACATCGAAACCCAGGATACGCACATAAGCTGTGTTGCCAAAATGTCTATTTTATCATTTTTTGCCTTCAAAAACTCTGCTGTAAAAAAACTCATTTGAAGATGTTCTGGAATGGTTTGAAAGTTGAAATTTTGGAAAACTGTTTCTTTTTTATAGATCTATAAGTGTGCAAAATCTTATGACCGGGAGTATGGGATCCAGAAAGCATACACTCCTTTGCACCACAAAACTACTGAAAATTCAAACCGTTCTCAACCGGGTATTTTGGTTAATTAGGTGGCCATAAATCAATTTCGTAGAACTCACTGCAGGAAAAAAAAACTCCTGACCAAGTTACATAGCTATAGAACACTAGGCGACCCTTCATTTGTCACTCCAGATAATTGGTAAATTATCAATATTTCCAAAAGGAACCCTGGAACTGTTGATGCCAGCTGATCCTAATCCACCGATGACTCTGAAGAAGCAGAATCCTCAGAAGTTGAAATATCTTCTGATGAAGAACCGTGGTTTTCGTTGTCCTCGTGATAGAGAGAGAGAGAGAGATAAATTGTATTTGTTACTTATAGTTTTTTATTAAGTTACCTATATTTACATAAATACGTATTGATGCTACCCGTTTCATTATTACGATATTGTACATTACTTTAAATAAACATATTATTTTTATTATCATCATAATTGTTATTGATATAATTATTTTTGGGACGTTGTGCATATGTGATATGATAAAATTTAATAAAAAAATTGATTGTTCAGAACTAAATATATTTTTGGCTGCCTAAATAATCAAAATACCCCTATGTGCAACGTCGTTATTCTAGTACAAATAATAAATTGGGTTCAAATTTTGCAATAAAATATTATTATAGTAATATGAGGGAGGGAAGGTGTATATATTATTACTGTTTATGAGGCTAGAACCCATAAGAAATAGGAAAAAAAAATATTGCATAGCTACCTGTGATTTCAAATCTGAAAATTGTTTCTAATTTCAACAACTTTTCTGAATATTTTTTTTGTAATATCGAAAATAAGGGTGGTTTACTTTTGATTAAAATTCCTATTTTTGTTCTCCATTGTACACCGTTTAGAAATTTAGAATTTTGGCAAGTACAAGTTTCACGCAATGCACCAATTTTCATCAAGAATACAATTTTCTGACGAATGGATAATAAAAAAGTTTCCCATATGGTGCAAACTTTTTGAAACTCACTGTATGATTCGCATCCCTAGTCAGAATAGATGGACATTGAATGTATGAGATGGTATAATGGAAAATTATGTTGTGGAGTCGAACTTTTTCTAAGAAATCCTGAACGGAGAAGCCTATTTGCGATTTCTGCATAATAATTGGGATTTCCTCTTGGAACATATCTCTGATAATCGAACAGAGAATGTGGTTTTTGTACGACACCGACGGTGCAACAGTACATTATACAATTGCCGTTCAAGACCATCTCGACAACGAGGTGGATAGGAAGAGGAGAACCAGCTTCGACGATAATTGATTTTGTCTACGTTCATGCAAAAAACAAAACTTTATAGAACTATATTTAGTGAAAAAAGTGGTTTTTTATTGCACTGTGCAATAAAATGTTTATTGCACTCATCTGTCATTCTACATCTGTCATTTGTGATCATGACAAACATAAACGTCAAATCGACGCAATTTTTAGTACGCTTTTTATTTTTCTACACTTAGTGCCATCTGAATAAAACATTTTTTGGTTTTTGCATGAACGTAGAATAAATATTGTATGCAACTCGTGCACGTCGAGTGCAATAAACACTTACTTTCTGCACTTGTTGCATAAAAAACTATTTTATGTGATTATGTGAAAGGTGAAGCTTATGAGATTCTTCTCACAACAAGGAAATATGTGAAAAATCGTATCCGAGAGGTTTTTCGGATTATTGATATGTTGGTTTCAGTTTTGAGAATCGCCTAGAACGTTGTCTAGATGTACAAGGTTATTTTGAGCACTACTTACTTTTTGTTTCACAGTTCTCCTTCATTAGGTTTCTTGAGTATTCTAAGAAGTGAGGCATATCTGATTTTGTCATTGTAAGTTATAGTTGGAGCTTTCATCACAATCAGTAGACTATTCAATGGAGTTTCTTCTTTCAGAAAAGTGTTTATTCTTCCGCTTTTGGCATAGATAACATCACCGTTTGATCTCCAGTGATTTTCTACCGAGTAACTTCCTTTCAGAGTTATATCTCTTGATGATTTCTTGTCAATGAACCATTTTCATCGCCAGTCCCATGACTAAAATTTGTCAATAATTTCCTAATTCGAAAGGTTCATGAAAAAGTATGTATTGACTTTAATCTGTTTTTATCGATTTACAGGAAAAAAATTCTTGCATATTCATTCATTTCAATCGAATAGCCCTTTCTGAAATCAATTTTAAGTTAGAGTGAATTTCTGAACAGTATAAAATATCAAATTACTGAAAACTTGGATGGTAGGTATAAGAAAATGCAAATAAATAAGTAAATGAAATAAATACCATTTATTTAGCTCTATAGCTAATTTGTACATTGCAATTTACACTAATATGTGAGACAGTATCACCACCATCTATGTAATCGTAACAGTAATAATATTATACATATGTTTGTTTCAATAAACGTTTGAAGGAAATTATGCTTTCTGCGGCTTCAATAATTTGATCCAGTCTATTATATTCACTTATACCTTTAGAAACTATAGAGTTCTGACCTGCAGCTGATCTCACTCTTTGAAGTACAAAATTCTGTCTTCCCCTTGTATTATATCCATGCAATTTTTCAAATGTTTGCACAACATTTTGTAAATATTTTGGTGTTAGGCCCGACCTGATTTTATGAATAAAAACCAATGCATTATACTCTAAAAAATCTTTAACACTCCCTAATTTAACCTATCTAGCATATACTTAGTGCTTGTATACCTATCGCAAATCGATGCAGAATTAAATTATACATCTGACAGGCTACTCGTTTAAAAGGTGATCTATTTGAAAAAGCAACTTTCAAACGTTTGAAAAATGTATAATTGACAACTCTGCCATGGACATCCTGTATGAAATTTTGTCATTCTTATTGCACTCACTATGATATTAATTTTAATGCTCCTGTTCAAAACAGTAATCGTGTGCATTTTGAAAATAATGCGTTAAAAATTTAAAATTTTGAAAACAATCGAAAAAATTCACAAGCGAACGATTTTAGGAATAGAAAAATTTGATATAGGATATAGGAAAATAATACTAAGTATCCGGAAATACAATAATATTCAGGGCATTTCATCTGATTAGGCAAATGTTTGGTTCACCCTGTATGCACAAAGCAACCTGTATGCTTCGAAATAATTTTAAAATATGTGCGTTGAGATGCCTCATGATGTTCCCAAAGGGACTTCCTTAGCTTTTTCTAATAAGGGAGATATCGAACTTCACTACAAAAATTGGCCACCCTGTTTGATTTCAATGAAATACTTTTGGAGCTACCGTCGTAGTTGAGGTAACTGGTGGTTATTGGAATGGGCACAGTTTTTTCCGTCGCAATAAAAATCAACCTATGCTTTCGATCCTACATAAATTCTTCAATAAAAAAGTTAGGATTGAATTATGTATACAATCTTTTTTTTTCAGCCAATGTTGACTTATACCAGCTCTAGCCCTGCAGAAATGGATTGGACTGTAGATGGAGACAACACAGATGTCAGTAATTGTTCTTCTTCGAATGCTGGACGGTCGATTCAAAATCAGGATCACGATTCTCTTTCTGAAGACGATGATTTTTCGGATGAATTTTCCATTATTGACAGCGATGATGAGAGAAGGATGGAGCAAAGGCAGCAGCCTCAACATAATATGATGCAGGTAGGTACACAAAGCGGCATTTTACAATTCATCGGTATTGTTGTTTTTTAATGCGGTGTAAATTAGTTGTTTGATCGAAAAATAACAATTCTGTATTTTGTGTGAAACTTGTATATTTAGGCAAAGTGCTTACGGCCTGCCCTATCTTCAGTCCTTATCTGCATGAGAATACAAATTCATTGTGAAGAAAATAAATCTTGTGAGCATTTTCACTTGTGTTAGGTTTCTGGTTCAAAGAATGACTAACTTAAGAATTTACTAACTTTGGTATATTAAAAAAAATCAGCCAACAACGGCTGGACTGCCATGTGAGACAACGTTCGCGATCCAACAGACATGTTGATTGGTGAGATTGATTCAAATTTTCACAAATTTGAATTTTCAGGTTTCCGGTAGAGGTGTGGTGAAAAAAATATTCACTAACAGCAGAGAAAGATGGAGGCAACAGAATGTGAGTGGAGCATTCGCGGAACTGAGGAAACTGGTACCCACCCATCCACCAGATAAAAAATTATCTAAAAATGAGATTTTGAGAATGGCAATAAGGTAATTATTAGATAATTTTCAATGTTTTTTTCCGATAATATTATGTTTTGAATTTTTGAAGTAAATTAATGTATTCAAAATACAATTATCCTTATTATTTACTGAATCTACGTGAATTCATTGATATTTCTAAATATCTATCGCCGTTGAGAGGTAAATCAAATTGTCTGTTATGTTCAGTTTTCTAACTGGAAAACAAATGATAACTTTGCAAGAAAATAAAGAAATTGGTTTAATAAGTGGAGAACACTGCTTCGGCAAGTGCCTAATATATTCTTTATGTAAGGAATTTTCAACAATCAACTCTAAGTAGAATCATCTCTGAATTAAAAATTACTTGATTATTGATAAAAAACACACTGGCCAATCAATCTCCTGGCTTACAGAGATGGGATTTTTGAAAACTCGAAGGAGGTTAGATATTTAAATAATTGAACTTTCAACTACCACATAGAAATGTAAGTACGTAATCTTCAATATAGGATATATCCTAATCTTACAATAGATATAATAGATAATAAACAGTTACACATAGTGCCAAAAATATTGATAACATCGAAATCTTAATATGAATAACAACAATAATAAAGATAAAATAGATAAAAAGATAGTAAAAAGTATACATAAATACAAGAATATGATAAAATACACACATACATATATACATATTTTACAACCAACTAACGCTCTAGATATTCCAACAATTCCCTTTTAAACCCTTTCACAGTATTTGCCTCTTTAATGGTATTTGGTAAATTGTTAAATTCCCGTAGTCCCTTAAAGAATAAATTTTTCATACCGCCACCAGTATGAGTTCTATATATATATATGAAAATAAGCATTCGATCTTGTCTCGTGTTCATGTATTTGATTATTGAAAACAAAAAATTCGTTAAAATATGTTGGTTGGAGACCTTTGGTTATTTTAAAAATAAAAAGAACAGTCGATTCGAAATCGACAGCTACTGCAGCATATTTAACATTAATCAATGGAACCCCGATTTTGAAGTTTTTGAAGTTGAGAAACCCCATTCAGGTTTATTAAATACACTAAAGTAGGACAGTACTCAAAATGAGGTTTAATTATACAAATATATGTTAATATTCTGGAGTTAAGAGTCAAATTATTTGCTATTCTAGAAAAAAAATATAATTTTTTTGATTTTTTTTATAACATATTCAGCATGACTGTTTGAACTCAGAGTGTTGTCTACAATAACTCCCAGATATTTCATTTCAGACACATATTCCAAGGCAGTGTTATCAATTTCAAACTTTATTCCATTATAATCAATAGAATTTAGTTTATATTTGGTTGTTATCACCATAACTTTTGTTTTAAATGCATTCAACTTCAATTTATTTTTATGTAAATATCCTTCAATATTCTTCATAGAACCTTTGAGGGTATCCACAGCATTATTTAGTTCGGTATTCGAAGTATAAACCAATGTATCGTCTGCAAACAGATTAAGTTCATGCTCCCCAGGAATATAGTAAATATCATTTAGGTATATTATAAATAAAAGTGGACCTAGTACACTTCCTTGGGGAACACCAATGTTGATATCTAACTCATCAGATATTTTTGAATCGATTTTTGTTTTCTGTTTCCTTTCACTAAGGTAACTAATGAACCAAGCCAGCACAGAGCCTGTTATTCCATGATAATTAAATTTTTTATCAAAATGTCAATTGTTTCAAATGCTCGCTTGAAGTCAAGAAAAACAGTTACAGTGCATTTATTCTCATCATACGCATTTTCCCATTTAGCGAAAGTATACTGAACAGCAGATTCACAGGAATGATTTTTTCTGAATCCTGACAGTTGACCTAAGAAAATTATTCTTAAGAAAATAGTTTTTAAATAGTTTGTCCAAACAATCAATAAACACAGCATCACTTGAACTGGGCGAGTGATACAGTCCTCCAATCAACCACCTCTTTATTGATATTTTTATTTCAACACATCTCATCCAGTAATTTCTTCGAATTCTGTAGTCCACTCCCTCTTTTATAAAAATTAGAATACCTCCTGAATGCCGACTAGCACTGTCACAGGGGACTGCACTGTAGTTATTGATTTGTATTTCAAAATCTTCTATATCTTTGGTAACTCTTGATTCACTTAACACTATAACTGTGGGGTTATAACATTCAATATAAGCAATAATTTCAGTTTTATGTGGCAAAAAACTTTCTGTGTTTAAATAAATACTGTCTTTATTAAAATGAGGGCAATTATGCACTGGATCTTTTCTCATTGCCGATAATTTTTTGAAGGGGGAAAATCAATTAATGTTGGAATGTTATTTATATATTTTATATATTTATTTTGTATCTGTTAAAAAAGGGCAAAATAAGTCATTATATTTTCTGGTTTTTTTCTTGTGAAAGTTGTTTTCCATGTCTGAATTTTGCACCCTAGTCAGTAAAAATTACCACTATTATTGTAAAACAAGTTATATCTCAAAGACTATCGGTAACAGGAGAATGACATTTTGCATAAGTGCTACATACCTACCGAGTATGTACTAGTACTACTACTACTACTACTAGAGACGGATTTTCAGAAATTTGAATCCCAATGGGTTGAAACTACCCCCTGAATATCTGAATAATATTTATTTATGAAACTGTTTTTTAAAGAACGGGAAAACCAGTTGCTTCTAGACCATTTATTCGCTATTATTCATGTTTCAATTTTGCACCCTAACCTATTAAATCTACACCTATCATAAAACAGGATATATCCCCATGAGTATCGGCAATGGTAGAATGCAATTATGCATGAGGGTAACATTCCAGGGGTAAGTACGAACTCTGGAAGGATTTCCCAAAATTATAATAACTTGAATTAGTTAGGTGTGCGCTTAGACAGTGCACATCACAGGTATGTAAAGCGGGTTGCCTACACCGCCCCAGAGGTGTAGGCACGAAGAACATATTTTTAATTCAACCAATAAATAATTCAACCATATCACTTCTGACTGTGGGTGATAAATAAATGCTACAGCCTACCATAAAATGTCTAAACAATATACAGTGTGTGCTTCTTGAGATAGAAGCACCTCTACAACTTCGTTATTTTTCCTCGTTTTCAAATGCCATCTCGTAGGGCTCAGTCGAATCTGATATACAGTTATAGTTCACTTCACAAATTGATTATTTCGCATCTAATTTCAATGAAAAAGTTGAGAAAATGGGCATCAGTGACCATCATGGTTTGATATTTCAATTAAGAGTTGATCGTTTGTAAACGAAATACGTATCAGGAGAATTCATTGAAACTAAGAGAATTTTTAAGCATTGAAGACTATCAATCTGTATATGAAAGTGACTTAGAAATAAACGAAGTATACTAGAATTTTTCCAACATATTACTGTATGCTTTAGATCTTACATGTCCCTTGATAAACATAAAAATTGATAGACAATCCACAATAAATGAACGGATAACAATAGAACTCTAGGCTGACGGCAGACAACTGAAGGAAATTTATTGTTTTATTAAAAACGACCATTATCAAAATGTACTCGATTTGTATCGTACGATAAAAAAACAACATGGAAAAAACATTAAGGAGTGTAAACGAATATACTATCAAAATAAAATAGCCACATCAGATAGTATACAGAATAAACCAAAGCAAATATGGAAAACTGTTGATATATTTACAGGAAAAAAACATTGAAAGAATTTCCACAGGTAATGTATATTGAAAATATACTGGTCGGAAATGAAGAAATTATTGCTGATTCTTTTGCTGAATATTATGCAACCGTGGTTCCAAATAATGTACATCAATTTAAAAATGAAATCCTATTGGGTACCACGGATTTAATCGCTAACATGCACAGCTTTTATTTCAATCCTGTTACACCAACTGAGGTCTTCAATGTCATCACTGAACTTAATAAATAATAGTTTGAAAAAACTAAAAAACACGCTTTTATAGAAAACCAGACTAAAAAAATAGAAAATAAGAAAACAAAATTATTTGAAAAAAGCGTGGGGTGCATGGTATCGCCTTGGTGTGTAATGTACTATATAATTATTGATACCATGCACTCCACGCTTTTTTTTAAATAATTTTTTTTTTTTCTTATTTTCTATTTTTTTAGTCTGGTTTTCTATAGAAGCGTGTTTTTTAGTTTTTTTAAACTATTATTTATTTCCTACTTTTTAGTGTGGTTTATTTATAAAAGCGTGTTTTTTTAGTTTTTTTTAAACTATTATTTTTATTATTTTTTTGCAAATTAAAAAATGTAATGATCTCATCAAATTAGGTAATCATAATCTCCGACCCCAAAAACCCCCACATACCAATTTTGAATAGAATCAGACCATAATCACAAAACTCGGCCGCCATTTTTGAAGCCGCCATATTGAATTTTCCAATTTCCACAGAAGAAATCATAATATTCGACCCCAAAAACCCCTACATACCAATTTTGAATAGAATCAGACCATAATCACAAAACTCGGCCGCCATTTTAAAGCCGCCATCTTGAATTTTCCAATTTTTATAAAAGAATCATAATATTGACCCCAAAAACCCCACATACCAATTTTGAATAGAATCAGACCATAATCACAAAACTCGGCCGCCATTTGAAGCCGCCATCTTGAATTTTCCAATTTTTACAAAAGAATCATAATATTCGACCCCAAAAACCCCCACATACCAATTTTGAAGAGAATCAGACCATAATCACAGAACTCGGCCGCCATTTTAAAGCCGCCATCTTGAATCTTCCAATTTTTACAAAAAAATTATAATATATGACCCCAAAAACCCCACATACCAATTTTGAATAGAATCAGACCATAATCACAAAACTCGGCCGCCATTTTAAAGCCGCCATCTTGAATCTTCCAATTTTTCGAAAAAACTCATAATATTCGACCCAAAAACCCCAACATACCAATTTTGTATAGAATCAGACCATAATCACAAAACTTGGCCGCCATTTTGAAGCCGCCATCTTGAATTTTCCAATTTTTACAAAAAAATTATAATATATGACCTCAAAAAAACCCCACATACCAATTTTGAATAGAATTAGACCATAATCACAAAACTCGGCCGCCATCTCGAATTTTCCAATTTTTACAAAAGAATCATGATATTCGACCCCAAAAACCCCCACATACACTTAAAAACCGCCACTACCAATTTTGAATGGACAAAATATACAAATCCCCCCCATTTTGACCCCTTAATTTCCAATTTTGACAAAAGAATCAGAATCTCCGACCACATTGTCACCGGAATTATGTACACCCGCCAAATTTCAAATCATTCGGACGCCTGGAAGTGGGTCAAAATCGCGCCCAAAGGAGTCGGTTACAAACAAACAAACATACAAGTGAAGCTAATATAAAGCGTGTAAAAATAAAAATTCAACCGGAATGGACTGCTTCTCTACACATAATTAAATATATATATATATATATATATATATATATATATATATATATATATATATATATATATATATATATATATATATATATACCGGGTGTCCCAGTATACCTGTTCCAATAGATTATCTCAGCCCTGTCGAAAGATAAAAATTTTAAAATTTCAATGATCTCCAATTCGTCAAACCGGAAGTGACTCTGATTATTTATTTCGAATAGCATCCTGTATATTTTTTGCAATTTTTCATTTCTACTCAAAATTGTCTTTCCAACGATATATCACACTTTGTATTTTATATTTGATTTAATGGAGAAAACGTCAATTGAAATTTCAAATTGAAAGAATTGCAGTAGGCTATGATATTTTGTGTAATCTTGATTTTGACTTCAATAATAATTGATAATTCATGAACAATTTTGCATTCGAGATGATGAAGAGAATGTCAAATTTCAAATTATTAGAATTGTAGTAGTACTGGAAGAATTGATAATTCTTAAATGAAAACCTTAGTGTGCCATGGAAACATTTGAATACATTTGTTTATAACTTTGACAGTTAATAATTCTCAATAGTTGTGTGCGTGTCAGAGAAACCAACATTCAAGAATGAATAACCGCGAAAATGATGATAACTTCACTAATCAAGAGAAATTGGATATGATACTGATTTATGGAAGATGCGAAAATAATCGTCGGGCTGCCCTACGTGCAAACAGAGAGAAATACCCTGATAGACGAATGCCAAGCGCTATGTATTTCACACGCTTGGCTTCCGAATTTGGCAACAAGTGGATCATTTCATAGAAAGCGTATTGTCTTCAAAAGAAAAAATGCTACGGACGAAGATTACACAAAATATCATAGCCTACTGCAATTCTTTCAATTTAAAATTTCAATTGACGTTTTCTCCATCAAATCAAATGTAAAATACAAAATGTGATACATCGTTGGAAAGATAATTTTGGGTAAAAATAAAAAATTGCAAAAAATATACAGGGTGCTATTTGAAATAAAAAAGTCAGAGTCACTTCCGGTCAAACCGGAAGTGACTTTCAATTTTTGTTTTTCTCAGTTGAAGGTTCCTTGAACGAATTGTAGGTCATTTTCATTTTCAAATTTTCATTTCCCGAAATGGCTGAGATAATCCGTTGGAACAGGTATACTGGGACACCCGGTATATATACAGTGTGTCCCAGCTAAAACTTGTCACTCCCCAAATCTCCGAACTCGTGAAAAAAATTGAAAATCGCTCAGACCCGTCGATTTTTATTTCAAGGGGGAACACTTTCACCAAATACATCATCATTGTGTTGTCAACCCCCTCAGCCCCAGCACCCCCTACTTCAGAATTTTCAATGGGACTACTTACTATACTTGTGATATATCATTTTGAAGGGAATTCAATCCCAAATACATCGATGTACTGAAATTGAGGATCGATCAAGTGTTGTTGAAGTTTGAATGAAAACTAAGTTTTATCAAGATATTTTCATTTTTCATCACATAAAATGTTATCATCGTAAGAAAGGTTCAAAATGTGAACCATCCAGTTCCATACAGAAGTATAAGCGATTTTCGAAATGTCTTCGCACATTTTTTTCAAAGACCCCATAAAAAGAAGTCTAATGGTGATAAATCAGGAGATCTAGCCGGCCATTCTATTGGTCCTCGCCTTCCAATCCATCTCCCTGTGAAATTGTCATCTAAAAATTGACGTACAGGTGCAACAAAATGTGGAGGAGCTCCATCTTGTTGAAAGGTGAGCTGACCTTCAAGTAGCCTATCATCGTCTTCAAGTAACTGAGTGATTCTGGGGTTCACAGTTGTATCAAGAAGTTCAAGATACGTTTGTCCGTTGAGGTTACCATCAATAAAATATGGACCTACAATATGGTCTTCCAGAATACCAGCCCAAACATTCAATTTCTGGGGAGTTTGTGAATGAGTTCCCCTGTACCATTGGGGATTTACATCACTCCAGTATCTGCAGTTGTGCCTGTTCACATGGCCATTTAAATCAAAAGAAGATTCGTCAGAAAAGCACACATTGTAGAGGTAATTATTATCACCAATCAATAATTGACTCATGATTTCACAAAACTCTGTACGTCTGTCAGGATCATCTTCATTTAATTCTTGTACATTCTGCATTTTATAAGGATGGAATTTTGCTTCTTTCAGAATTCGCAGTACGCTTGCTTTTCGAAACTCCAGAAATAGTCTCAAGTTGTCTTAAAGATTGAATGTTGTCCATCACTGCATGTCCTACAACTGCAACAGCGACCCCTTCATTTCTCATAGGCTCTCGTTCATGTTTTTTATTCAGCACTGATCCCGACTCCATGAACTTATTCATCAATTGAGGCACGTACTGATATGATGTGGTTTTTTCTGGATGAATTTCATTGAAAATTCGAGCCGTAGCTCTAGCACATCGTTCATTTTCAAAATACGCAGCTACAATGGATATTCTCTCTTGTATAGTATAAACCATTTTCGAATGTTTTCAAATTGTTGAATGAAGTGACTCGAATACATCAATATACCAAGGCGTAAACAAAGATATGCGTATACAAAAACACATGGCGACAATTTTTTTTTCATAAAAACGTCTCTCTCACCTTCTAAACTATTATTTCTGACAGCATATTATTTTTCAATACAGTGGCGTACCCACAGTGAACCTTTCTTACGATGATAACATTTAAGGTGATGAAAAATAAAAATATCTTGATAAAACTTAGTTTTCATTAAAACTTCAACAACACTTTATCAATCCTCAATTTCAGTACATCGATGTATTTGGGATTGAATTCCCTTCAAAATGATGTATCACAAGTATAGTAGTCCCATTGAAAATTCTGAAGTAGGGATGCTGGGGCTGAGGGGGTTGACAACACAATGATGAAATAAAAATCGACGGGTCTGAGCGATTTTTTTTTTTTTACGAGTTCGCAGATTAGGGGGTGACAAGTTTAAACTAAATATATATATATATATATATATATCTGAATTCATCTGTGAACCACTGGCATACATAATCAATAAGTCTGTTGAGGACGAAGTTTTTCCAGACCTATTGAAAATTGGAAAAATAATTCCTTTATATAAGAAAAATGACTCGCGTGTAATCGATAACTATAAATCAGTAACCATTCCAAGTGTATTGGCTAAAGTTATAGAAAAATATGTCTGTAATAAATCATTCCCGTTTTTGGTGAGACATAATATAATCAGCAGCTGTCAATATGGGTATTGCCCTGGCAAGTCGACGGAGGGCGCAGCTGCAACTTTCCTGGAGCATATTCATAATGGTATCGACGAAGGTAAATTTGGAGCTGCCCTTTTCTTTGATTTATCCAGGGCATTTGACTCCATATATTTTGATATACTCGCTGAAAAGTTATATGCGATAGGTGTTCGGGGAAATTTCTTGCATTGGTAATATCGTATATGAAGTTGAGAAAAGTATATGTGAAATGGGATGATAAGAACTCTGATATATTCAATGTAGACATTGGAATTCCACAGGGCTCAGTTTTGGGACCGCTTATTTTCTAATTTATATCAATGGTACCTACTAACGTACTAAGTCAATATCACTTTTTGCTGACGACACTTCCATTTCAGTCGAAACTGAAACTGAGGTCACAAATTTACAACATGGTATCGCACAAATAAACTTATAGTTAATTCCGATGAAACGGTGTTAGTTCAATTCTTCAATAGAAGATACTTAGAAGAGCCTATACATGTTGATATCAATGATGTGACTATATATCCGTCGGAAACCACAGAATGTTTAGGCCTTCATATAAATTCTGGATTGAGTTGGCAAATTCACATAAGTTACGTTTGCAAGAAAATCAACACCAGTTCCTATGCATTGGTGAAACTCAAAAAGGTTATGAATGAAGAACATTTGCCAAACATTTACTATGCGATGGTTTATTCAGTACTTTCTTACAATGTGCTTTTGTGGGGAGAAGGAATATTAATAGAGCTTTCATCTCTCACAAGGATCATACGTTTGTTGTATGGCCTTCGTCACACAGATGTCTGTAGACCCATTTTTAGAGAAAATAAAATTTCAACTCTACCATCTATATACATTTATGATTGTTTGCTCTTTGTAAAAAAACGGGAGTCTGAGTCGAAACTAATTCAATGTGTCTCAATTACCTAACCAGAAACGGAAATCTAATTAAACTACAACAACATCGTACCCTCTCTATCAGGTTCGAGAATATGCATTTGCCTGCCTTCAAATATAAAAAGCATCTAAAAAATTGGAATTGTTGGGTGACGGTGATATGCTAATGTTTGTAGAACAAGAAATACGTGGTGGAATTTCAATTTGCAGTAATATATATGCGGAAGCTAATAAAAAGTACAATAACCTTTATGGAAAAGCAATGCCAGCCATCTTACCTCATGGAGGGTTCTCGTGGGTGGAAAGTGTTGAAAATTTCGATGTTATTGTCTGTGGCAGATGATGCTGATGAAGGGTATTTCAAACAAGTTGATTTAGAGTATCCTCGCCACTTGCATGATTGTCATATAGACTTGCTGCTGAACATCGCATACCGCAAGGTTCAAAACTACCGAAACTAATGACCGCTCTTTATGATAAGAAACAACATACCACGCATTACAGAAACCTAAAACAATGTTCGACAAACGGTTTGAAGGAAACAAAGATACATATAATCCTGAAAATCAAACAGGCATGGTTACGCCCATATATCGAATTGAATACCCGTTTGAGGACCGTTGCAACTAACGCTTTCGAAAAAATCTCTATAAATTGGCAGTGAACGCGGCAAAAGTATGCCAAAAATGAGGAAACACACAGTGGTCAAACTTGGGAGTGACGTTATGGTGCTAAAAACTATTGCGATCCTTCGATTTAATGTCGAACAATTTTCGAAGGAAACCTCGTAGCTATCGAGTTGACTCAAAGCGAACTCGTATCCAATAAACCCCTGTATGTCTATTTTAGATCTGTCTAAACTGGTTATGTACGACTTTCATTATTATGAAAGGGAAAAATATCGAGGGGACTGGTAAACAAAACTGAAGGAATTTAATGGACATAGCCCCCAAAGAATCGTTAACCGTAGACACGTGTTTCGGGCTCTCGGTCCTCATCAGTACGGTGAAGAAGTGCAAGGATGAACAACACTTGGTAGAAAACGATAAATCAACGGAGTTAACAAACAGAAGCCAGCCGCACATTTGTGATTTCGGTTAGCAGATCCTGCATTCCAGGGCAACAACCAAGGTCACCACGGAGGCAGCTATAGCTACCTGCGTGACATCCAAGTCCAGGATTATAGATATGAATGGGAAGAATATCGAGAGGACTGGTAAACAAAACGGAAGAAATTTAATGGACATCCTTGCACTTCTTCACCGTACTGATGAGGGCCGAGAGCCCGAAACACGTGTCTACGGTTAACGTTTCTTTGAGGGCTATGCCATCAAATTTCTTCCGTTTTGTTTCATTAAAATGTTATGCTCGAAAAAGTTAACGTCGATACTTGTAAATTATTGTACATGGATACTGATAGTTTTATTTATGAATTAAAGTGCGATTATGCATATAAGGAAATAATAAAACCCAATTTAGAAAAATTCGATACATGCTCCGATTGAAGAATACGAAATACCGTTGGTTAGTAATAAAAATCAGGTTTGATGGAGGACGAATCGAATGGAAAAATCACATTTCGTCCGTTTACGTTAAAATATTTATTTATATAAGATACCTACAGAATGAGGCGGCGTGGTTTAAAAATCCAAGCAGGTGAAATATAATGTCAAAAATAACATTGATTTTAATGATTATGTAAGGTGTTTGAAAAAATTCAAAGGAAAAACTATAAGCCAACGTTGTAACCGTTCGTATGCTCACAATGTATTTAGTATAAAACAAACGCTAATTGCCCCGAATCCTCTTGACGATAAGCGTCAACTAATTCCTGGTTTTTATGATACATTACCGTGGGGTTATAACGATGCATAGTAACATTTTCTCTTTTAGATGAATATATCATCATTATCGCAGGCAGGTGAAGGTGGTGTAAATCAAACATTAGAAGAATTAAGCACAAAAACGTTTCTTACATAGCTGATTTGCTATTTGGAAACTGAAAAAAAAATTACCAACAATTTTGCCGATTACAAATGGGAATATTTACGTAAAATACCTCGGAAAGATCAACATAACTCTCGGAAAAACATCGAATATGTTGTTTGCGATATACGTATACAATCTACTTTAGAAAATATGGTTCTATCTAAAGATGAATGGGGCTACATTTTCGACGATAAAGACGAATATTTCATATGTGTTAATTATTACAGGAGAGACAAATTGAGTTTACCTATGTGTTTGTAAATCATGCTTCGATAACATCAAACTCATCCATAAACCAAACAGAAAATTGTTATTGACGACCATTATCAAAATATAATTCAGACTGAAGATCTGATAACAGATGCATATAAAAAAATATCGCTTTTTGGCGTCAAAGTTGTTATTCTGAGGTTTTATTTGAATTGACAGATCATGATACATGTGTGAAAGAGACCTTCACTCACCACTGGACTGTCGAAAATTTCGTGTCAGAGTTTCTTATGATTCTGATAGCGATATTGATAATTTTCAATGTTATTAGCAGACAATTCTATGAATCAAAAACTCTAAAGAAACAAATAACAATATCATCCCTTCTGGGTATTTCTGCTGTATAATAATAATTTTATGTATTATGTATATTTGTTTTCATGTATCATATATATATATATATATATATATATATATGTTTTCCATGTATTGAAAATATTTAAAGATGAATTGTGAAGAAAAACCAAAATGTTTTCCATGTGTGTTCTATTACAACAATATCATGCTTTTAAAATTCATTTGATCATTTTTTAATATTTTTTGGGACGTTCAAAACGTCAAAATTACGTTTTATTTTTCATACTTTATTCATGCGTCCAAAACCCCGTTTTAGTCAACTCAAAACTTCAAAATGACGTTTTTTTATTTCATAATTTTTTATGCGTTCGAAACGCCGTTTTAACGTTTTATTAGTGTACAACAAATGAATCAAACTTTTTCCTCATTTACATACATTTCTCATTAGAAAACCTAATCAAAATGTATAAAAAAAAAGACATTTTCAAAGCTTAATCTTTAACGTTTTCTTATGCGTTCGAAACGCCATTTTTGTCATCTTGAAAACGTCGTTTCACGTTTTATTTTTTTACAGATTTTTTAATACGTTCGGAACGCCCTTCCTGTCAACTCAAAACGTTGTTTTTTTACACTTTTCAATGCGTCCGAAACGACATTTTGGTACACTCAAAACATCATCATTTTTGGCAGTTTGTTCTAGAGTCACCCAATTTATGGAATGAAAGATTATTTTGAAACAGTATTTTCATTTAGGTAACTTATCATAAATCCATATATACAAAATATCTACATTATGAAGACTACAATTGAATGAACTCCCCTTCTGGTAGTGATGCCTACAGAATGGTAAATTCTCCTTGTTGAATGAGGGAACCATCCACCAAGAGTTTTCCAATTCTTTCAAATTTATTACTTCTGCGGCATAAATTCTGCTTGAGGATTGAGTCCTGCAGATGATATTCAACAAAACCTGAAGTATATAGTAATCCATGAACGTTTTTATCAAAATTTCCTTTACTCAGGAAAAACATTTGTTTCGTAATTGTTGCATTGATGTCCAACTGTGATGGCAATCTCTTTTGGTTCGAAGATTCCATCAACAACGACTGCTTGAATATCAATGAACGCTATTCTCATGATGTCGGCAGTAAACCAAACTATGACAGACACTCCATTTTCTAATAATTCCGCTGAGTGGGAGGTGTTCGATGATGATGTCATGCACGATAACGCAATGGGCTCAAGTATTGTCGGGAAAACTGGAAGATGCTTCGATCTCTAGTTTGACGTCAACACTGGAACTCTGATAAGAATACAGGTCACCCCGTAGG
This sequence comes from Gonioctena quinquepunctata, assembly GCA_018342105.1. Taxonomy (NCBI): domain Eukaryota; kingdom Metazoa; phylum Arthropoda; class Insecta; order Coleoptera; family Chrysomelidae; genus Gonioctena; species Gonioctena quinquepunctata. The sequence continues at coordinate 187,797 of JAFIRS010002548.1, forward strand.
CTCATCTGGCCGTAGCCTACAATAAAACTTGATCCCACTGGCCCATTGTATCTTACCTGACACGAATACAGTTACGGGAGATCTTAGTTGATCTACTACACAATAGCTCTCCGCTTGTCGCTCCCAGACCTTTTGTTTCACCATGTCGTATCCATTTGTTCCTGATTAAGGGCCAATTCGAGGTCCCTCAGAGCAGTTGCAAGTACTGCCATGGCTACCTTACAGTGCTGGAGGTTCATCTGGGTGACCCTCATGGTTTGTTCAGTACCCTGAAGAGTTCTCTTATGATCCTATACCATTATCGAAATTTTATCATCTCCAGTGCCCTGAAAGAGACATCATTAACCGAGAAGGCCATGAGTTGTCTTCATTTCCTTTCGGTTTATCGGATCAGTGGTCATTTGGTACCACGAGTGAGTGAAATGAAGATGAGTTGGTCCAGCTTGTGGTGCTTCCTGCACAGAACTGAGGCTAATTACTCCAAGGTTTCTCTGAAGCACCGTTTTTTTTTTGAGTCCCCGGTGCCATATATCCCCCGCCCTGGCGCTCACAGCTTGGATTTGGGTCTGTTTGCCAGAGCCCCGTTAGTCGAAACGCGGCATCCCAGATACCAGACGAATGTCCGCAAACAGCCCCATTAATCGCACGACCGCGGCCTGTTCACCCCACCACCACGTGAAGGGGAGGTTGGACTTTTGAGGGGCCCCTTCCATTAGTTTTTAAGTAAGATTGGTGTTGTGGCTCTCTGTTACAAATTAATAAATCGCGTTGATCCTCATTTGAGAGTTTCGGGATAACGGGAAACGGTTAAACAGAAAACGAGATAACGGAAAGTGGGCAAAGCCACAGGCATAAGCCAGATGGAACGTTACAAAAAAAATACAGGAAAATGTACATAACCTGTGCGGATGAAATGTATGTATATATATATATATATATATATATATATATACAGAGTGTTGCCAAATAAGTGCGGAAGTATCCAAGGTGATTCCTTGTCGAAAATTAAAGGAGGTCTTTAATGTAAACAAGGCCTTCCCTTGAAAAGTTACGCGTTTACAAAAATGTTTTTTTTTAAATTGCTGAAGAGTTGGCTCTTATGATTTTTTATTTTATTTTGTTGTGATCTTTTGAAGGGGTGAATCATGCAACCCCTATTCCATTTCTCACCAGAACTTTTTACCAAAACGGAACTACGTAATTTAAAAACATATGTTGAGAAGAACGAACGATTTATTTCAAAACTTTTTCAATGATGAATAGTTTCTTGATAAAAAAATTAAATACAACATCGTGCATGAACGGATCTTCTGTAAATGGAATCGGAAAAATCTAGTAGGTGGCTGTCACGTTTTGTTTACACAAATTATGACCACAATTTAGGAAAAAAATCGCTTGTTTCAACTTTTAATGTAGGCAAGTACTACTACCATGTTTTGTTTTAATGTGTAGAATATCAAATTAAAAATAGTAACAAAACAAACTTATGTGTATTACAATGAAGAAAACAACAAGATCAAACGGAACGGAATTATAGAAACTGCTCAAAATGACCACCTCCAACCATTAGACAGGAATCAAGTCTTCGTCTCATAGATTGGCGCAAACGTTGAAATATTCCGGGTGTGTTTTGGATTGTCTCGCAGGCTGCAATTGTGCAATTCCTCAAATCATTTACACTTTCAATGGGGGTCGTATAAACCGAGGACTTCAGATGACCTCAGATCCAAAAGTCCAAGGTGTTTAAGTCTGGAGATCTGGGAGGCCACGGTTGAGGTCCTGCTCGGCCTAATCCAACGATTTGGATACTCGTCGTCCGAATACTCACGAACAGTTATTTTAAAATGGACAGGCGCATCATCGTGCATGAACCACATTCGTGGTCGAATAGCTGGTGGAACATTTTCAAGTAAAATGGGGACTGCTCCTGGAGGAAATTTGTATAGAATGCACCATTTAGCCACAACGGTAGAAAATACGGTCCAATAATATTTTCGCCAATAATTCCGACCCGACACAGGTTATATGAAAATTCATATTGGTACCGAACATCTTGCATTGCGTGTGGCTTATCTTCGGCCCATAGATGATTGTTATGAGAATTTGTTATACCTTGCCTTGAAAAGTTGTATTCGTCAGTGAATAAAACGTTTCCTAAAAATTTTGTATTTCGGGTAATCATTTGAAAACTCCATTGACAAAAGTCTACTTTATGGGGATACAATTGGTGATCCTTTACAATTTTCCAGATACTTATTACTAGTGGACGACCACAATCAGTTCTTCGTTTTAAAAAAGGCCCTCTTTCACAGAGACGTTGGTGAGGACGTGTCAAAATTGTGTGATAAGGTATCACGCGCTGGGGATACATCTCTGTATAGAGCCGACTAGCTTCCAAAGAATTTCCATTGGTACGACCATACATAAAATCCATATCGGCCATTTCAGCATCAGTGTAATTATTCATATTGGAGATTTGAAAGGCACAATTGAACTTTCAGCTACCACATTAAAATCAAAGCCACTTGATTAAGTCTAATTTGTGAAACCGGAATAATTTTAAAATACTTCGATTGAAGTCATAATTTGTGCAAAACAAAACGTGACAGCCACCTACTAGATTTTTTCATTTCCATTTATAGAAGATCCGCTCATGCACGATGTTGTATTTTATTAATAAACTATTGCTTTTACGAAAACAAGACATGAGTTAAAAAAGTTATGCATATTTATAAATTGAGAAATTTTGCATGTTTCACATCTTCAAGAAATCACAACAAAATTAAAAAAAATATTCATAGATAGGCTTTTTATTGGTAGAACACGCTCATAAAATACCATTTCTGTAACTCCCTAGCAGTCTCAAGAAAAGAACTATTGTTTTCTCATTTTTGGAAGCGTGTAACTTTTCAAGGAAAGTCCTGAGAGCTGTTTGTTCACATGAAAGACCCCCTTTTGATTTCCGACAAGGAATCACCCCCTAAAAACTTTCACACTCATTGGCAGCACCCTGATCATATAAACTTTCGAACTGATGGTAAAAAATAGAATGTTTTTTTTTGTGATGTTGTCCCCAATAGGTAGTATATCTATTCAGTCAATCAATTTCAATATATTTCGTTGATAACTCAACTGCTCGACGAGTTAGAAATAAATTCGTGAGAATACCATGTTTGAGAAAATTGCCCTATGAGGTTCTTGAAAGAACATTACATAGGCGGGATAGGAAAGGAAATGGAGACACAATACTCCTCAACATGTTCATAGAAAGTATTCTTACGAAGAGAACAGAGTAAATTGGGGTTGGGAAGTAGGAAGTCAGGAACATAATGGGAAAAGGATATATGATGATGATTCTTGAATGTTTGAAGGTTGTAGTCGTTGGATTTTTTTTTTTCAATTCAATAAATTCCTAAATTTTGATATGAGACAAAAAAAAAATCTTGATAAGCGTTCGTTAAGTTTTAGATTACTAATGGAAAGAGGCTGACTGAATGTCGAGATTGGCTATATAAGTTGTTCAGGTGGAAAAGTATCTGTGAACAGGAGATGTCGCCCTTTTTTTCTGAGATGATCTTGATATCTAGAGAATTACTCAGGGTAGCATCGTTAACTAAATGGACTGTTTCTTCTGAATGGAATCCAATAGCTTCAGTGAATGCTTGGGTGCCTACTGCCAAACATGGAAATAGTATTCTGGGAAAGGTCGAGTCTGAGATTTATCCACCAGGTTATCCCCATTTGAGAATTATTTCCAGATCTTTGTTCACCGATGTGACAACAGCAACGGTTTTTCTAACAACAGTCTTTTCTTTGTCACTGATAAAATTTTTGGTTTTCGAGTTGAAATCGATGAGAAACTATATCTTGGCATCTTTTTAATACGTTTGATGACGCGAAATAATTTGGGATCCCCTTGCTACTCCAATAACTCACTTTTTATTGAAGGAATGAAATAGTAATGGTATAAATAAATTCTGCTGATATGTTCATGCTATTCCATTATTTAGAACTTGATCTACACGCTACATACAGTGGAATAATTTGTGACCCGGAGACTACCCCTCATCTATTTTTCTAGTATCCTTAAATCGAAAAACCATTCGAAAATACAGAGAATACAGGTACAGTTGCTGCGGGAAGTATTTTCATAACAGAGTACATCAGGACATTTATAATACGTCAGAAAGCATGTAATAATTTATGACCCCCTAGCTACCCCAATACCCCACCTCAAATTAAAATTAACGCAATAGTATAATTTAATCGTTGCTAGTGATTTCTTCACTCGCTCTACAGGGTCCACCTAGTGGAATAACTTGTGGCCCAAAAACTACCCCTCGACCACTCTTCTTTAACCATCAAATCAAAAAAAAAAAAAAAAGTTTGACTACGAAAAAAATTAAATGAACTAAAAAGTAAGAAACAAAATAGGTGTTGATTGCTATGATCGTCTTATTGAGTAGACAAGTCCTTTGATCTGATATGTTAGATATTCCTGTTTATTTAGATCTATTGAAGTTTCTTGACATGTTTTTTTTGGGTAACCTTCCACAGTCTGAAAATAAAAATATAATCAGGAAAATCTATAGAAGTGGAGAAAGGCGAAACTAATTAGTTCACCCCGATAAGTCACTGCATTCACCAAATTATATTTCCTATAGAAAAATTATTCGATTTGTCAGTAACTTGTCGTCCCCTGAATATGCCTATGAAAAATAGTAAAAATTCAAAAGATTCTTCTCTATATAGTTTTTTGACGTTTTGGGGACTATATCTGCTGCCGTTCTCAAAATCTTCTAATCTCCTTTAATTGTTTGAATAATTTGAATTTTTTCTTGCAGAGTCTTTTCCGCATTTTCAAATGACAGATGTCAATTGAGATCTGCCAAAAAATTTGAGAGTGACGTATTGCTCATTTGATATATGTTGTTCAGATCAGTTTATTAGCATTCTACCATATCTCACTTCCTCTCTGAGTAGAGGAAACCATGTATGGTCCATTTCAACAGAATTTGTTGGAAAGCAGTTGCTATTGGAAAGGAGAATACAGGCCGTTTCTTTCAATTTTCTCCTTCTTGATGTGGTTCTTTCTCAAGATTTTCGTCCATTCCATTCAATCGTATGATGCCATTGGATGTGAGGATATGTTCTGCAATTTTTATCCGGTTATTTGTCGATTTCTGATGTAACTCTGATGTTCACTTTGGCGCACTTCTAATGGTCTTGACGTTTCACCTATATAACTATCACCACACGAACAAGGTATGTTGTAAACACAGTGTTTGGTACTTTCTTCTGCGTTTTATGGTTTTGTTTATGTTAGTATAGATCTCAGTGTGTTTGTTATTCTAAATGATGTTCTCACACCATACCTATGTCCAATCCGTTTGATCTTCTCAGATAATCCGGAGACATATGGTATTATGTTGGTTGTGAAATGTGTAGGTGATGGGAGTACTCCTGTTGGTTATGTTAATTGGTTGTTTGATGGATTTTTGTTTTCAATGTCAGTGTATCGTGTCAAAATACCTCCAGCAAAGATAGTTCAATCTATAAGATAGTAGAAGGGTAGTCAGGGGGTAGTTTTTGGGCCACAAATAATTTCACTATATGGAGCGTGTAGAGTGAATTCCTTATAAACAGTTTGCATGAAAAACCACCAGTATTCATTGAGTTGTTTTATTTTCGAATATTTCATGTCCAAATACACCCAGGTACTAACTATACTGGCGATCCTAAATTTAAAAAATAATTTCACAATTTAGAGCATATAGGACAAGTTCGATGGAAAGAAATTGTATTTCGTGCATAAAATAATTTATTAAAATCGTAGCAAAGCACTTTCGACCGTTAGGTCATCATTAGTGCGTACCTGAAATTAAGTAATATTGATATAGAATAAGTTACTGAAAAGTTTTTTTGAGAAAGAAAATTGACATATTTTGAATGTGAGGTAACTTACTTGTCAGGTGTACAAGAAGCCAAAAAGACCATAAAATATCTCATGATCATTGAAAGTTATATAGGTTTACGTGACACACATGTTACAATACATATTCTAGGCCAGGATGAAAATTGATATTACAATTTTTCCTTATCTTTTGAAAAGCCATTGTTGTGGTGTGATAGCTGGACCCAAGTGACAAGTTTGACAATTGACAAGTGAACGATGAAGTAGATTGACAATTGACAAGTGAACTATGAAGTAGATTGGCAGGGAACACCAAACCATGGAGATATCAGAATCAAGAAAGGAATATCCCTGTCATACGAAAACACACTAGAAGATGATCAATCTAATGAGGACTGTCATCTGTCAAATATATGTTCCAGTATTCCAAGGAAGACGAGACAAGACTCTTCAATTCTCATATTTGAGTCATCATAATTGAATATAGGTTCAAAGGAGAAGTCTAATTAGACCTGTCCTGATCAAAACAAACAATTGAATGGTAGTTTCTGAGTAACAAATTATTTCCTTGCATATAATGTGTAACATTAGTTCAAAATAATGGAATAGCATGGAAAAATTACCAGCATCTGTTAATACTCTTTACTATTTCAATCCCTCGATTGGAGGTGAGTTATTGGGTTGAATAATAGTGGGTCCCAAATCATTTCGTGTCATAAGGTAGTTGCACTCGACTGTTTTCGCAACTAAATGTATGGAACGAGTTTGTAGTCTGCTAATGACTTTTTCTTGAGCACTACACAATGCACTTCGTATTTCCGCTTTTAATTTTGTAAATGGGGTGATGGTTTGATTTTTGTAGTCCAATTGAAATATGTTTGGGAGATCCCCATGATAGGAGAGGTGAACATCGAAAATGTTCTTAGAACAATTTCAAAATATCGAGCGAAGCAAATGCTCAATTCGTCCACCTGCTCGCTATGCAATGATAAAGAGATTAAACATCATATTAGAATGCTTCAGTGATTCCCGTGGACCAATCATGATCCCCTTTCATCTCCTTGTATTCACCCTTGTCATACCTGATGTGCCCCCACAAAATTGTTTTTTTATCAGCCTACGAATTCTCCATTTTTTCGACCAGAATAATTCATAATTTATTTTTTTCAGATATATCCGAATATTGACCAACGTTCTAGAATGGCAAAGTTCCAACGCCGAATCCATACAAGTCGATATCAAATGCGAAGAAGGGTCGTCAATAACCAGATACCCAGGAATCATACCGGGATTGCATAACTTGAGAACACGAGCCAGACTACGCCGAAATCACGCGAATAGTCAATCACTTTCGCTCTGTGACCGTAACGGAAACAACCTGTTGATGATAGCACCGAATAATCATCTACCGTTTCGTAGAAGAACCATTATCATCGATTTTCCTGCTAGCAATGCACAAAATGACATCAAAACGGAATGTAAGGATGGAAAGGAAGATATAGAGAAAATAGTTCGAATGATAAAGTTCCAAAGAAAATTAATCAATGGCCCTCTCCGGTATTTGTAACACGAAAAAGATGGAACCAAAAACGTTGAAAGCTATATCGAACATACCCACTCAAAGGGACTATAAAATCATGTTTGCTTTTGTATAACGATCAAGAATAACTGCAATATTTTTTCCAAATTGCACTTATTATTTTTCTCAGTCCACCCTGAATAATATTTTTTTTCATTCGTAGTAGAATACATTAGGCAATGAGTCTCCAGCTCGTTTCGCTCATTTAACATCAATTTTTGTGTGGTCACCTGAAGTATAACATATGTGGGTACTAAAAAATAGGGTAAAGGAAAAGAAATGACTTCAGGTTTGTTGTATAATCCCACCAGTAATCATAATAGCATTTTGCAAAGAAAGTGGTTCTGAAGTTTGTTTGGCATCTGAAAAAGCACAGTTGAAACATTTTTTAAAGTGTTGTCTACAAAGTCATGTGTAATGTGGAAGGCTCCAATCAGTCTTGTCAAAATGGTGGACATCCTAGGTTTCCATACTATACCATACCACGTCGAAAGACGTGGAACCTGTCCCATATAATTGTAACTTTTTTGTTATTTGACCGACCATTGATTTGGTATTTAACTGTCTCATTTTGAATACGTACACTTTTAAAATTTTCAAACATTTTTTTTGAAAACTTTGTACCAATGGGTCAAATCGTATTGACAAATTATAGTAATTTGAGAAAAAATATGATTTTGGTTCTATTCGTCATTGAAACTCGATCAAATTCTTTCTTTTCACAAGCATATATGACAGAAAAGCTCGATTAGGAGATTAACCAGTTTCATATTGTACTTGTATAATATTTGGGAGTACTACACTTAGGCCCGGTATTTTCACCTCCGGTTATACTAGGAATAAATTAACCATAGTTAGAATGTGCTTTTGCTTATCAATAAACGTTTACAAAAGCATATTCTAACCGTTGGTTAATTTATTCCTAGTATAACCGGAGATGAAAATACCGGGCCTTAGAGTTAGTAATAATACACAAGAAAAGTTTTATCTATATCGAACTAAACTCATTCAAAGTTTGCTAATTTTGTGCAAACCAATAGTAAAAATTTTTGTATAGAAATGGGACTTTCAATACCAGCTCTCCTTTTCAGCTTTAACTTCCTACCCAGATTATTATATCCATCATCTTTATGAGTTTTGAATGTAATCTATAATTGGACCCATGACTATTGATAACAATTAAATGAATAAATAAATCTTCTCTTAGGTCGACATACCTCACTTCTTCTGATTGATGCTGATCTTGCATAATCGTATGACACTCGGGTAATCATTTATTTTTGTTTATATTCTTGTTTCACATGACTTCTATTCATTTCTATGTTTGAAAATGTTTTGACATGTGAAATTGTATTTACCTGTATTCAGAATGTGGTGGACTTGAAAAAATCCGCTGTTTTCTTAAGGGCTAAAGAGGCGAACTGGGTGGGTTCTCATATATTGTTCACATCTTTTTCGTTCAATCTTTGTATTTTGTATATTATTGGCATCGATACCAAAGAATATATTGACACTATTGTTGTGATATTTGTTTCTGTATTAAGGAAAATAATCATCGTCAAATATTATTGTTTTTATTAACTTGGATGAAATATATCATACACACCCAAACAGCAAATGTTATTTCCAATGATATCGGTGAAAACTAACTCCGAGGAAACGGTTTTGCTTGTCAAAATGGGTCATTCTACTTATAAGTCTCATACAAGCACTGTATCGAAACTTAATTTGAAATTTAAAGTTCTGTGAATCGTGGGGATCCTACATTACAATACTGAAGCTCTAACACATGTTATGTCTCATTTCTCCACTTTCTACCTTTCTAATTATCCAATATGGCTATTTGTGTAGATAAGGGATCTTACTACACTCCCAAAAGGTCAATCAGACAGCATGAGGTACAGTACAGCATAAGTGAATTTTTGTGTGAAATGAACTACTTGCCGGCCTATTTCGATTGGCGCAAATGCTTTGTGAAAATCCGAATAATTTTTGCGACACGTTCAATAATCGTGCAGTCTCTCAATACGAGAATACTTTGCAAATGCTTGCTCCGAAGTAGATATTATCAATCAATCAATCAATCAAATTCAGATACCTGTTTCGGAGTTTAATTTCCCCATCATTACAGGTGAAGTCGCACCAGATATCTAAGAAGGTCGTAAATCACCAACCAATTGATTTATCAGCAGGCGGTGGATTCTACGCAGAGTTCTACCTGCCCTTGCCATTATATTTTGATTTATAGGTAGGTATGATGCTATCGGGTTGAAAGAATTATTAAGAAAATTCGCTTGAATATAATTGAGAATTGTTTATTCATATATATGATAATAATTTATATATAATTATATTATATTATATAATAATATATAATATACCTAATTAATGTGAATAAAAAGTTCAGTTTCTCGATAAAAGGTATTTATAAACAAAATTTCCCACGAAGATCAGTTTCACTTTCACTGTCGTCATCCAAATTGATAATAAACTTTTCTTTGGGAATTTTTTCTATATCCATATATGACTTTTCCGCCTTTTTAATATGGGAAACACACTGCCAGCTGCTATCAGGAATCTTTCCAGTTTCTGTTTGAATAAGAGCTACCACAGTTGAACTTAAGGTTGGAAAAGTATTAATTCTTCGAACTGCTGACTTAAGCTGATGCCATATATATTCAATTGGGTTAAACATACAGTGATAAGGGGAAAGTCTGAGCACCGTATATCCCAAGCTTTCAGCCAATGAATCACAAAAATATTTCTTTTTTATCGAATAACTGCATAAAACTTCTAGTAACTGTTTTTTTTTGTGTACTTTTCCTCATAATACATATCATTATTTAACAAATATTCTTGTATAGTGGCTTTGGTGTCATTTGAACATGGTACTTCATCTAGTCTTCGACTGTGGTAGCATTATCCATGACGATAATACTATTGGGGGAATATTTGCTATGAGTTTATTTGGAACCAGTCTTCAATAATTCGTCTGTAGTATCATCAAGATAATTGACTAAAGAGTACTTAATATTCTTTGCCGAAAAAGACGACGCATTTGGTATAAAACCATTTTCGATTCCTGCGTGAGTTATCGTAATGCGTTTTCCTTTATTTGCACGGCGCATTAGTTTGGCACAAGTCAGATGAGTTTACCCAACTTTTGTTTGGAATATCGTGTGTATCGACCAGTTTCATTCAAATACACTACTGTTCTACCATATTCTGTTAATTCGTTTATTGCCAATAAATATTCAAATCTCCATTTCTTAAGGCGCATAGATTCCATTAAGATTTGTCTGCTACTAGTGAGTTATTTAAATCCGTTTTGTGAAAGAGACTTCCTTGAAGTCTCTTTGCAACACTGGATACCAGTTTCATTCTCTTCAAGCCGTTGCATTGAAATATCTAATGTAGCACAATTTTCTCTTTATATCTACATCACAGCCATCTAGTTCCCTTGAACCGCCAGAGTCTTTTCGTTTTTTTTTCAAAAAGGGTGACTTACTATTTTAAACACTGTGGAATACGGTGTTTTTGTTAAAGAAGCACTTTCTTGCACAGCTTGATCATTGGACATTCCTTCCAGAAGGAAAGTATAAATATTTAATATAATTTGTTTCCCATGAGGGTGTAACATTTGTCGACTAGTGGTACTATGACCACCAGTTGGAGTACAAGCTTCAGGATGAGCCCATGGACCCCACATTTTTCACGACACAAAAATCGAATAGACACTTCAAAATAGACACAAGTGACACAACTGAATATTAGGTAGGTAATGACTAAAACTTTTCCCCTTTTATTTCTGAAATTGGAAAGCGGTCAGTTCTCAAAACAGTCTTGTTTTCCAAATCTCGTAGGTAATTTATTTTGTTACCGTAAATAGACCATTATCGCTATAATCTTGTTAATAGCCCACTAGTACTGAAAGTCTGGAGGCTAGGTGAGTAAATTTTATTATTTACATACATTTAAACATATCCTTACCAAGGGTTTCAAATCTACCTCATGAGATTTTTTATTATCAAATAAATTTATATACAAATCTATCAACAGAAGCCATAAATAATGGAGAGCCCACTATTATTATAAGATATTTTAATCCGGACCTAAGAATATTTTATGGGACACACACTTGTATTGCTTATCTATATTTCGAACAATAGGTAATAATGAGGGTCGTCGGCTAATATTGTTTTACGACCTTCCTAGATTTCTGGTACGACCATAGGTCATGCAAACAACTACTAATGCCGAACTCGAATGGACTGCTCAAAATGTCTCTATTTCAAAGCTCCGGCAAGGCGATTCGGGCGTGCGGATACATTCACCCGTCAGCGCCAGCTCCTCAACTCCAGACCTATCAGACCCTCTGGAGGTAGAACCATTGTATAAAGATACAGTGCTCAACAATTGCTAAGGATCAAAGTAATATCGTTTGTTAATTTTGGTTGAAATAAAATAAATTCAAAAGTATGCTCATATACAGCAATACTGACCTTGTTTACACGATTCAGCCCCTAAATTTGTTTTTGAGGTTCTATATTTTGTGTTTTTACACTATAGCAAAAGTAAAAACATTTCTGATATTTAGTCTTAATTGTTAGTTCTGGTTTCTTCTCCTGAAAAGGTATGTGTGTTTTGTGAAATTAAGGCGTTTAGTTTAACGTGCAACAAATCATACAATAGATCAACAAAGAGTTAGCGCAACGCTAAATAGCTGAATGTTTATGATTTACGCAAATTGTTGTATATCGTGCGAGGAATAGCTATGGGAAAAATGGTTCATGGTAAACGGCGACAACGCAGTAAGTACAACTCCAGCCGAGTACCGACACTTGCGGATAACTGCAAGGCGGAACCCATCCTATCCAGCTCCTCTCAGTAATAGGTTAATTCGTAACGCCACATGTCAGAATCATTTCCAACCAAACAGTTAAAAGAAGGCTGCATATGACAGGTTAACATGCAAGAAGCCGTGCACCACATCCACAGTTAACTAGGGAACATGAACCAAGTCTTAGTCGTCTTAGTCGTCTCAGTCGTCTTAGTCGTCTAAGTCGTCTTAGTCGTCTTAGTCGTCTTAGTCGTCTTGGTCGTCTTGGTCGTCTTAGTCGTCTTAGTCCACTTGGTCGTCTTAGTCGTCTTAGTCGTCTCAGTCGTCAATGGGCCAAGGAACGTCGAAACTGGACATTCAACGAATGGAGGAATTGTTCATTCACAGACGAGTCCAGATTCTGTCTATATAATTCCGATGGACGTATTTTGGTCAGAAGAGAACGAGGTCAGAGATATAATGAACATTTGAGGGTTTCGGTGGAGGCCCAATCTGCGTTTGTGGTCGAATTTGTACGGCTGCACTGACTTGGTGGTTTTGATCGATACCAAATGATAAAGATATCATTGTTGAATCAATTTTGTTCCATTTGCGTGCAATTGGCGAGATTTCATTTGTCACTATAATGCGCGCCCTCACCACGCACGAATTGTTACCGAAAGCTTAGAATATCACGGCATTAATAGAATGGAGTGGCCAGCCCGGTCAGCAGATATCAACTGCATAGAACATGTTCGGGCCCAGATTTCGAGGCATTAAACAGGTTAGAGGAACTTGTAGAAACACCACGAACACTTGGGTGAAATTATCAGGGAAATTTGGATTAATTTACCTCAACCGAAGTCTGCCTGCTAGAGTTCAAAGCCTTATTCGGGCGCAAGGTGCGCCGACAAGATATTTGTTGTTGGAAAATTCAATTCGAAAATGATTTCCACACTCGTATGTCGATTGATTGGTAGGTTTTTCATTTGTGATACTTTTCTCAACATTCTATTACACCAAAAGGAAAAATGCAGTAATTTTCAAACTTATAATTTAATTTCAAAAAATAAATCAATGCAACATGTAACTCGCCACAGGAATCCATATTATCGTTTAAATACATATAACGTCTTCTATTGTTATGACAAAAGATAAAGTTCTTCGGTGAACTATGCTAATTGCCAAATATAATTACAACAATACTCTTACTTCATATACATGTTGGTTTCTCTCTACCTCCAAGGATCTCGGCGCACTTGAACTTTTAGTTTGATTCATTTCACTTGGAGCTGTATTGCTTCATTCCACTATGTTTCATTTAACCCTCACTTCTTCTTTTTCCTTTCTAAAAACTTTAATAGATACCATGGTTATTATATTTGTAAAGTAAAAATATCAAACAAATAAAATTTATGTATGTAACTTTTTGAATAAATTCGCCTTCTTCAATTTCAGTTTTTTCAATCTGGTTTGGTTCTAAAACCCAAAACTAGTACAACTAAAACATTACAACTGGAAAAATCGCAACAAACACATGTGATCAATTGTTGAGCACTGTATATAGTCGGTCAATCTATGTGGAAAAATCATTGGATGCGATTCGTGTGTGCCCTCTATTACACTTTCATGGAAACTGTTCAAAATTGTATCCCGTAACGTAGCGGCCACCACCGCAAACAAAACTGAACTTCTGTTTCATTTCAGAAAAAGATAATCAGGGATAAGATATAACTCTTGCTAATACTTGAAATTATGAAAAGTTGCGTTCTCCAGCTCTCGTATCTTATATCTCAGGGTGCGTTTATGTTGGATAAACGGCAAGAGCGGCGATACTAGCGAAGCGGAGAAAATGAATAATTTTTTCCAATACTTACGAATTTTTTTTGCACTCTGTTCAAAAATAGCTTACTTTATTATCAGATGCAAATCTGACTTGAATGGAAAATATATATAATTAAGAAAAAATGTGCCTTTCAGAAGATATATTTTTTAATTCCTATGAGTGGTGAGGTTAAGTGGCTTTGAAAGGTCAATAGCGTTTTATTCCACACTTTATTTTCGTGCCTGGTTGCAGATTATGGATTACTCGATAAAATAAAAAATATGAAGAACAAAAGCAGCACACAAGAATTCTAAGTACCCAACCACATATAGAAAAGTGTGCACATGAGACGTCAGTGTTTTTTACCTTCCTGATCAAATTTATCGAGATAATTTTTCTGGTGAACTGGAAATTGCTGTTTTAAAACCTCTTCATAAAAAAGGCAAACATTTCTGAAAAAGCAATGAGAAGTTTTCAACTCTGGATGATTTCCAATCTTTAGTACGATTATTTGAAGAATAAGTTAGTTCATTCCAACAAAGAAATCTTGAAAGCAATGGCAAAGGGATTTATCCTATGGGATTATCATGAATTCATATGAGGCCTTCGACTGCAAGGATCATATTTTATTAGGGAAACTTTATCAATATGAAATTTGTGGAAATTCTCATGACTGGTTTGAGTCATATTTGAAAAAAAACAATAAGAGAACTGAAAAAAAAGACAGTAGATATGGAGTCCCACAAGGTATAATCTTGGTCCAATTTTGTTTATAAAATTTATAATAATATAAATAAGATTATTGCAGATATAATATCTTTCACATGATAAATCATATACAATCTTTGTAATAAACTATCTAGAGTAACATATGCCATAAAAAAAAAGTGTTGATCCTGAAGTACTGATAACTGTATATTATGAAAATTTCTGCTCCATTATGAGAATAATCATTTGAGGCTTGAGTCATGAGGTGGAAAGAATTTTTCTATGCCAAAAAAAGTTTCGAGAAACTTTTCAATAAACGCATAAGAGATTACTGCAGAGAAATCTCCAAGTCATACAAACTTACTGACCATACCAGCAATCTATATTAGTGAATTAACAACATTTCTTGTGAATCATCAGATCATTTCGGAATACACCATGAAACTCATATTTATGAATCAATATAAAAAAAAAAAATCTCATTAATAAGAAATCCCTATATCGATGGATTTTTGACAAAACATCGTAGGCGACAGAAGTCAAATCTTACAGGAAGCGATTTTTCCTTATACTTTGCTATCTTTCAATATTTAGAAATCTTAAAATTTGTAGGACTCTATTTCATTTGGCGAAAAATCATTCTTATGCTTATTCATTGAATATTGTTGCTTCGATTTTGTCAAAACAATTTTCAAAGTTTTTCAATCTTGCTTAAGATACTCATGAGATGTTTTGTGGGTATTATATTCGATATTTTAAACAGAAACAAAACGTATTCGATCTTGTTCGAAATGAAACTCTTCTTATTCAGTAAATATAATTATTAGTTGTGCTAGGAATAAAATAATTCGTTCTGTCATTATGGGAATAAAATATTATCGTGAGCGACAGAAACAGAATCGTAACCGACAAGATTTTCTGGCGTTTACGCGATCATGTCAGTAGCATATTGGTGTTCACGACAAAATTTGCAAAATTTCGATTTTGATGGAATAAACTTACGATAATGATTTCGAGCACTTACGACAAAGATGGGCGTAAATAATATGTTGAATCACATGCAGATTATCGTAACAGTTTGGTTGAAAATTACAAATTTGGGAAATTTGTCGCTTACGATGTTTGTCAAAAACCCATCGATATAATGGAGCACTGTCTACAGTAAGATGAAATTTTATAAGAACTTCCTCAAAATATAATCAGATTTCTGAAGTCTGTATAAGAATTATGTAATATGGAGCCCTGTGATATCGAGTAATATTTTCTGACTTGCAGAACATTTTAAATTTTATTTTTGTGTTTGTTGCATTGAGAAGTAAGTAAGAACATTCCTTTAAAATATCAAATATTTTAAAATATTTAAAAGTGTAATCTTTTGAATTAGACCTAAGATATTTCATGTTATTGTATTTCCTAGACAAAGAATTATGTCACTGTTGTGTATTACATAAATGCATATCCCAGGCAACACAAAGAGGTCCTAAAGATATTTCGGCGAACTCTTTTTAGGAAATTGTGACGCCTTTTGTAACTTCTCTGAGAGGTTGTTAGAGCTCTATATCTCCGTCAAATGTCCGCCGCCGAGATATTCTCAGCGAGGTCTTAGCGATATCCCACGTGGAAATTCTCGAACAATACACTCTGGCGAGATCTCTGCGAAATCTTGTAGCGAGTACTTTGGGAAATTCTCATTTACATCTCATGTCGAGGTCTCTGTGAGCTCGCATGGAAGCTTACTGTGTGATCATCGCAGGCAGTGCCTCTGGCGAGTTCTGTGGGAACTTCGCATATACACCCTTTTGGCGAGTTCTTTGGGAAATTCACGTCAACTACCTACTTTTGTTGAGATCTATGTGAGGTCGCTTGCTGGTCTTCAAGAGTTCGCATTACGAGTTGTACAGGATATTCTTATATATTGAAAAAAGGGAAAAAACGATCTAAATTGAAAATTGGGATACT